>JAEIIM010062282.1:0-14976 GCA_018874515.1 Drosophila greeni | reverse complement strand
CACACATATAAACTTAAGCGCACAGAAAACAGTGGAGAGCTACGGAGATCTATTATATCCTATTATAAACTGTTATACATTTTCCAAGTTTCAAGCCTGCTTAGAATCTTGGTCAGGAAGTAAGCGCAGACTGCAACCACCTTACATAGTGGGAAATTCCCACTGGGAATTTATCGTCATTTGAACTTCAAATTTAAATTTTGCTGTTAAATTAATATCGTTTGAATTAAGGATTGCATATAAGGACACTTGTATTAGAGCTGCTTAACTAGCTATATTGCAATATTGAGAGAAAATAGCATCTCACTTTAATTAGGCGTTCGAATACCGATTCTAACAACTCCACAAATTTTCTTTAGGCTTTCATAAAAGCAGCAAAACATTGCGTATACGCATAGGTGTAATTGGTATTTAAATTTAAAGAAAAAAACAAGAAAACTGACAAAAAGAATGATTGAAAAGAAGCGATAAGCCCCTTATCTTAAAGTTCTTCTCACTTATGCTTTATATTTTCCCTAGGAAAATATGAAAACACCTACAAAGGAAAGGAACTCGATCAAATAATCCAATTCCAAACTTCTATAGAAGTACCTTATAGGGTACACAAACTTCGACTACCCGAAGCTAGCTTCACTTCTTATTAGAATCTTACCGAAACCATTGTGTGCTGCCGGGTACTACAAACCCCCTCGACGAACGCCCCTGTGCGGTGACATTTACACGACGGCGCCGATAAAGCTATTTTGGGGGTGGACGCAGCGATTGCTCCACTTAAAGGCCCCCGAAATCGAGAGCAAAGCAGCTGCAGCAGCGCCCAACCGGTGGCTCCCACTCCGTCAACTCACCGTGGGATCCTGGCACCGGACGCACTGGCACATGAAGTGCTTGGTCATGCCGAGGAACATCTTCCGGGCCAGCGTCGACCAGAGCAGCTTGGCATAGGACATGGTGATCTCCGAGCCCTCGGGTATCCGCTCCGTGGCGCACACCACGATCGTCTCCCCGTCCTCGAAGTGGTGCGCCGCATTGGGGGTGCACTGGTGGTTGAGGAGCCCGGCCAGCGGGTACAGGGCCCGGACCAGGACCTCGTGCCCCTCCACGCTGCTGCGGCTCTCGAAGGCGTTCGTGTTGAAGGCGCAGATGGTGCGGTAGAAGAAGTCCAGCATGTCCTGCTCGCGCGGGAAGTGCTCGAAGCAGGCGGCCGCCCGCTCCACCTCCTTCATGTAGTAGCGGTCGGCGTTGGCCTGCATCGCGTAGAGCAGTTTCCGCTGCGGTTCGTCCAGGAAGAAGCACCGCACCACGCTGAGGATGCGCAGGGCCCGCGGCTCGATCCGGTCCCGCTCCAGCGGCCGCCACTTGCGGAACAGCTTGCACTCCAGGGCGTGGCGCTCCGAGTCCCTGCAGGCCGAGCACACGGGCAGGCCGCAGCCCGCCGGACAGAGGGCCTCCGGATCCGTGGTGCCGGGTATGAGGCGGTAGCAGAGCGTGCAGGTGCGCAGATTGGTGGAGCGGTGCGCCGTCGGACCCACCAGCAGGGTGTGCTCGCGGAAGAGCTCCTCGCCGGCCTCGATGTCCCGGCTGGCGAAGATCCCGCGCCCGGAGATGGGCGAGTCGGCCACGCGCCACGCCGGCTCCCTGGGACGCAGCGCGCCGAGGTGGATGTCCAGCAGCTCGGCCAGCTCCTGCGTGGAGGCGCTGATGGTCATCTGCTGCAGGGGCTGCTGCAGCTTGGAGGCCAGCTCCTGCTCCTGCTCCTGGGACATGGCGATGCTGAGGATGCACTCGAGTGACCGGTAATCGCAACTCTCCCGCTCTCGATGCCGCCGATTATCGGATCGCAACTGACCGCGCCACCGCGCCGAGGCAACTCTCCGCCCGGCCGAGTTTCCTCGCTTTTCTCGCTTTTCTCGCTTTTTTCGCTTTTCTTGGGGTCTTGCTCGCTCTCGCTCGGGCTCATGGAGTGGCGGCTAATTATAGCGGTGTTGCCTCTCGGATTTCCCGACTGCTCGCTGGAGGCGGACACGGACAGGGAGGCGGACACGGACATGGACATGGCCAGCGGATGTGCGGCTGGCAGAGATGTAAACATGGGCTATTATTGCGTTGCCCATTATTCAAATGTATTTCGGATTATGTGTTCTGCATATATCTTAAAGGTTGTCCCTATAAATAAGCTTTTCGTATTTCGAATATTTATTGGAGAATCTTTTCCAGCACTTTATGGGTTTTTAGTTCTTAAATTTGATGCTGAGAAAGTGTTGCTAAAAAACTTGTTGAGCAACATTCGCTGCTGCTGGCAACACATCAATGTTGCACAAACTAAAGACAAGATGCGTAACGCCTTAGGACTTTATTGGCTAATAACTTCCAGACTTCTGAAGCAATTTAACTCAAAATTTGGAATTACATACCCCTGATAATACACATTTAGGTAGTGTAGAAATAATTTCTGACTAGTTTCCTATCTTGTTCAATATCTGCTTACTGCAAAAATCCAACCTTTGATATTCGTTTTTGATGACTTAAGGTAGGTGGTTGTATATGTTGCTAAATCTTAAAACAAACATCTATGAAAGTAGTATTTAAATTTGATTAGATCTAACTCATATAAGCTATATAGTTCCTGTAATCAAGCTGTTTATACCTGTACTTATTAACTTACAGCGCTCCCTGTCTTGCCTCGTAATGATGCTCGAAAGTATACCCCTTCATGAGGTGAACAAAGCCCCCTCTTTGGCAAACGGGTTATGCAACATAAATAAACGTAAATAAACCCCATAAAAATTACTAATCAATTAATTCTAATTAATTCAATCGCAGCCCCAAGAAGGAGGCTTCATTTTCCCTTTCCAAACAGCCCAAAGGCGGGCTACATCAACTGCTTAGCTCACGTGGCGCATACGTAATGAGTCCCCCACATAAGCCATGTTGCACCACCATTTGCATCCGGAAACAGCACACACAAGCACCAATTAACACTCGATATTCAGTTTTATTTGAATTATATAAGTAGCTTGAACATGGACACACATGATGGGGGGAATTAGCATTGCTTTCGCCAGCGAGTAATTCGCAGTTTTTAGTGAGTTAAAATCCAAACATAACGAACAAGAGCAGGTGGCAAGGATGGGGGAGCAGGTTCAATAATAAATGCTGCTGTTAGTACACTACGAGTACAGAGTGGGGGCTTGGGTTCCAGTTCAAAACTCCTGCACTTGGTCACTTATTCTATATACATATTGCGTTCGCTTAAACCTGACTGACGACTGACGACTGACGACTGACGCTGCTGCACGTGTTGTATGTACATCTCCCGGCTGATCGCGGCCTTCTTCGCTCTCATTGCACGCTTAATAATTAATTTTACAATTATCGGAACCAAATCGGAGTGGGGTTTGGGCGGGGGGACATGAGCACAATAAATAGTGGCGGTTGGAACAGATTAGGGGTCAACTTTAAGGGCAGAAACCATTAAGATTAGTGTTAAGCTTTGTATGGTACACACAAGGCACAGGTGGTAGCAGGTGGCAGGCGGACGACCCCGTCAAGGAGGAGCACCTAGTACTGGTACCAGGGCTGCCGGCGCACCCACTGCAGCCGATTGCTGGTCTGATCCGAGCGGATCTTGATGCTGGCTCCCTCGGCGGCGCGCACCGTTTCCTTCACCTGCAAGGAAGAGGAGAATGAAGGTGATGAGAGCTTCCTGAGGAGGAAAAGAGCACAAACTTACACTCTGCATGAGGTTCTGGGCATTGCCCACCAACATCTCGGTGGCCTCGCGATCCTCGTCGGAGCCCTGGGCCCCCAGCATGGTGGCCTTCACCGTGGACAGGATCTTCAGCTGGGTGCCGATGGTGGGTATGCGCTCGCACACCTGCAGCAGGTTGGTGCGGATGCGCCGGTCCGTGCACTGGCGGGCCAGCTCCTTGGCCAGCCGCGTCACGTCCTCGGAGGCCTCGGCGATCTTCTTTGCGGTGGCAATCAGCTCGCGCTTGCTGCCCCGCGAGTCGGACAGCACCAGCTCGCTGAGGCGGGCCATCAGGATGGCCATGCGCTTGGCGGCGGCGATGATCTCGTTGTCCTTGGACGACCACTGGCGCACCTCCTGGTGCAGGCCGCGGGCGGCGATCTGCGAATAAGGTACGAGTTAGTATCCGATGTGAGGATCATAGCTTAGTGGGCTCACCAGGATGGGCTGATTGGCATGCGGCATGGTGCGGAAGACGCCCTCGTCCTCGTCGTCCGTCTCCGGCGGTGGGGGACGCACCGGGGCCAGGCCCTCCCTGGGCAGTGGCGGGCGGGGAGGAGCACGCTCAGCTGGATAGAGAGAAAAACAGGATGAGTATGGTTCCCAGGAGCAGCGGTCGTGACACTCACCATTCTGGTTGGAAAGATGCAGGGCGCTCAGCTCCGGAATGGGCGGCGGCAGGGACGTGGGCAGCGGCGGCGGCTGCGGCGGGGCAATGGCATCACGCACCTCGCGCACATCGCCGAGCAGGCGCTGGAAGGAGTTCTTCCAGGCGGCGGCCGCTGCCGGGTCCGCGATGTTCGTGGCCACCAGCTTGGCGTCGCCCACCATGGCGGGCAGCGAGCGCTCCAGCCGGTTGGCCGCCGCGTTCAGGCGCTCCGTGAAGACGGGGTCCTCCGAGTTGTCCGCCTCCTGCTTGGCCACCAGGAGGACGCGGTTGATCAGGCGCGCGATGTTCGACGTGTTGTCCACCATCTTCTGGGGCTGGCGCGCGTGGATGGCGTCCTCGCAGAGCTTGGCGTAGACCTGCATGTGCTCCTCGGAGGTCTTGATGAAGTCGGCCGGGTCGGTGGCCTGGTCGCAGAGCGTGCGCATGCGCAGCACCGTGTCCGCGTACTGCTGCTTCAGGTTCTGCAGGTGCTCGTCCGCCGCCTTGCTGCCCGGGTAGTTCATCCGGATGCGGCCGGCGCTGATCAGCTGCGGGGTGAGCGAGTCGACCTGGGCGGCGGAGGAGAGCAGGATCTCGGCGATCTTCTTGTTGCCGCAGGCCCCGCCGGCGGCCACCATGCGCGAGGTCTTCGAGGCGCGGTCGCTGAAGGCCTGCAGGTTGTTCGACTTCTGGTTGAAGTTCTGCTCGCGGCCGGGGGTGCCCTCCGGCAGGAGCACCGCCTCGGTGAACTGCTTCAGCGGGGTGCTCACGTCCATGAAGTCCTGCACGATCCGGTTGACCAGCGCGTTCTGGATGGCCGCCTTCAGCTCGTACAGCTTCGCGGTGAGCTGCTTGGCGGCCTGCTTGGCCGCCGGCCCGGAGCCGGCCGCCTGGCGCTTCAGGCGCTCCACCTCGTCGCACAGCTGCTGGATCTCGGCCTTCTGGTGCCCGGGGCAGCCCTCGGCCACCTTGCGGCCCTCCTCCACGATCAGGTTGATGGCGCGCTCGCCCAGGCCGCCGTCGTTGATCTCGGGGTGCTGCAGCCACTTGACGGCCTGCTCCAGGCGGCCCTGGATGGTGTGCGCCGTCTGCTGTACGCCGGCCTTGTCCACGCCGAGCACCGCCTGGTGGACCAGGGACTGGAGCTCGCCCAGGCGGTCGCGGATGCCGCGGGCGAGGGACTCCGCCTGCGGCGACTGGCCCTTGCCGTCCTGGCGCAGCTCGCACAGCGTGTTGGCCATGGCGGTCACCTCGTCGGCCAGCTTGCGGATGGGGTACGAGTCCTGGGGCAGGCAGCGCTCCGAGATCTCGGCGGCGTTGTCGATCACCTGGCGCAGGGCCTTCTCGCCGACGCCGCCCCGCAGCGCGTAGGGGTTGGAGAGCCACTCGTTGGCCAGCTGCATCTTGTTGGAGATGGCGTTGGAGAGCTTCTTCAGCACCGTGAGGTTGTCCAGCTCGCTGGTGTCCTCGTCGTAGGTGGTCAGCTGCAGCACGCGGATGATCTCCTGCAGCTCGTCGCTCATGCGCGCGGCCAGGTAGTTCCTGTTCTCGGCCGCCTCCTCGGCGCCGCGGCCCTGCTGCTCCACGATGTGGATGTAGACCTTCATGCTGCAAATGAGGATGGGGGCCAGGGTCTTGACCTGCTCCAGGCAGCGCACCAGGATCTCGCTGTGCACCTGGTGGGTGAGCTCCTTCTCGCGGGCGCCCACCTCGCGGTGCACCTTGCTGAGGCAGGGCGAGAGGTCCTTGAGGAAGTCCACCAGGTGCTCCATGGTGTCGATCACCTCGGCCACCGCGAGGTAGTCCAGCACGCGCTTGCACTCCTGGATGATCTTGCGCACCTCGCTCTCGTCGAAGCAGAGCAGCAGCGAGGAGGTGCCCTGCAGGATGCCGCGGCTCCCCTCGATCAGCTTCTTGCGCGCCGGGCCCGAGTACGGGTCGGAGCGGAGCATGTCCGAGGCCTCCTCCAGCAGCTGCGAGGCACCCTCCACGCGGTGCAATGCCGAGGGCATGTCCTGGCGCAGGATCTTGTCGTCGGAGCTGTTGATGGTCTCGCGGCCCACCTTCACCAGGTTGGCCACCGCCGCCGACACCACCTGCACCGGACGGCTGAGGTCGGGCATGGCGTTGCCATCCTCGGCCTCCTCGTGGAGGATGACCAGGCGAGATACCTGGGGGCAAGGAAGGAAGCGCATCAGTAAAGGTGAGACTGGGATTTGAATTTGAGGTTGTACATGGGGTAATGGATGTGGGAAAGGGGGACAAGCAAGCTAAAACTAAGTTGGGTCTTCGGGGTTTGCTGGTGAAGATCTTCTAAGGCTGCAAACCTTTTCAAAGGAGATGTCCAGGGTGCTCCGAAGAGCCTCCCCCGAGAGAGCTTGGGTTTAGGTTCATTTCCTGACTATTCAATAAATCTTTCTTTGAAGCCTCTGGGAGTTCTGGTAGCTCTCTTTCTTTCCATCGTCAGCAGCCCCAGTCATGTCCCCCGCTCCACTGAAGCGCACTGATTGATCAATCAATTTGGTGGCAATGGAGTTGTTTTTAATGGCCTGAAAATGGTTAATGATCGTGCTGTGATCGATCCCAAGCAAGTCGAAGCCCACGGCTTTATCAGCGAACCAACGATCCATCGATCCACCGATCCAACTCATTCACAGATCTACGAAACCCCAGAACGAGAGCAATGCCGAAATGGATGGGGAGCGTGGGCGGCGCCAGAGAACGCCACATGGTGCATGGCATTTGGACTTGACATCAGCATCATCACCTGCTCAAGGTGTTTTCGCCCAGGGCTATTTATAGAGAGTGAACTAGAGACCGAGGCGGAGGCGAACACTAATCGCTAATCTCCACTGAGCCCATCTAAACGGAAACTAAACCGAGGCAAGAGCGAGAACTAAGCGGTTGTAAGTCCGGGGATTAGGCGCCTGGGATGCCCAAGTGAACTGGGATTACACAGCCTTAGGGCACCTCCTCTCTGGTATTGAGGGGGAGAACCAATTAGCAGCACAATTGCCCCACTTGATTAATTAATTATGTAATTAGGCGGACTAGCTGGGACTAGCCCCTGCTCCTGCTCTGCATGGACAGAGACACATGTGCTCGGGTCTGTGTATCAGAGTGCTGATTGATGTGCTGAATGATCGTTTTTAATTCATTTGCTTGCCAGATATCAGCACCCACCCTCCACATCCCTCCCAGCGGATGACTAATGCTCTGGGCTTGCTTTTTGGCACAGTTTTCAGACCACAGTCCTCACTCATCCGCGTCCGATGGAGGCCCACACCCACACCTCGGATACGTGTGTGTACCTACACCTACTCCTACACCTTCGCTGCGAGCCCATAACTTTTGCTATGATTTCATTTTCATGGCTTGTTCGCCGTAAATGTTTTCTTTTTCATTTTATTTTGGTTGTTGCTTCTTTTCGCGCCGCTTGGATTTTCCTAAACGTATTTTATGCTGCTATTTTTGGAACTCGGCCAACTGGCCCCCGCCTGCTCCCCCATCTGGTTTGTTTTCCTCTGTTTCCCTTTTTCACATTTTCATTTTCATTTTCATTTGTTGCGTTATTAAATTAAAATTCTGCTGTCCTCAGGCTCAGGTTGGCCGGCTGGCTGGCCTCTGATCAACATTTATTCTTATTATTTCTACCTCATTTATTTATAGACCCGTTAAGTAACGCCAAAACAGCAAAACAACCAAGATGCGGACCTGCTCCTCCTGTTTGTTTCATCTCACAACAGTGGAGGGATCGGGACAAGGGGGTACCCAGACACATGCCACACAGATGCAGTTTGGGGATGATGTCAGGTGTGGATCGATGGGTGGAAAGACTCGGAAAAGTCTGGGGAATCGGGGAAGGACAGAAGGAGACTGGCTAGTGGAGTCAGTGGTGCGCAGTCAGGTGAAAACTCACAACTATCGATGCTGCTTCTAGCAATTTTGGACTTGGCATTAGAAGGGACTTAATTTAGATAGTTTTAGCAACTTAAATTCAGATCCATCTAGTACCAAGACCAACTGGCAATACCTCTGTGCGTGCTCTCTGTATTCAATTTTAATAAATAACTTTACCTTCTTGGGCGCCAACCTGCTTACTAGCTAGAGCTATTTCGGGCGAGAGATACACTTGAAAGAAGGTTCAAACCCCAACTCCCAATATCCCCAAAGCTCAGGGCGGGTTGCTTACCTGCTGGGCCACAGGATCTAATATGCTCTCGATGGTTTTTGTGTGGAAGACGGGCATCTTGGCTGCTTTGTTCCTCTCCTGCTTCTTCTGACTTGTTGCTGGCTTGCTCGCTGCTTTCTGCTGTATGTGTTTATCTCACCCTCTTGCTCTCGGTTTTGTGGGCCAGTTCCGTAGTACGCTGGAAGACAAGCAGAGATTCAAATGAGCGAAAGACGTACCATGGAGCTGGGCAAACATCTCAGGGAGATATCTCTGGGAATTCCATTCCAAGAGCCAGATAAGACCGGTGAAAACAGGGGCATGTACACGTAGGAGAATGAGTATTATCATGAGAGCTGAGGGGCCTAACGAGCTTCAAGAACCCAAGAACTGATCACTGATTCTCTGTTTATGTTGTGTGCCCCACAATATTCAATTGACTGAGTCACCATGAGAAAGCGTCATGTAAATCAATTGAGGGAACCCTCAACCGCTGGCCTTGTGTCCGATTCCCATGGCAATCGGATAGCTGGGGGAAGCATCCAGTAAGTATATCAGATTGTGAGGTAGCTTAGGCCCAATGCAAATATGTGTTCTCCAGGGGCTTCCACATTTATAAACCATTCCTGTTGTTGCTCTTTCTGCTTCGGTTTCGCTTCTGTTGATTCAGTTTGCCCGCCTGGGCTGTTTTCCGTTTAAGAACGATGACGCATCTCGTGAGGTCACTCCCCAGACTTTTGGGGGATGTCGATATTGGCGATTCGTGGCCCTGGCCAAGGGAATGAAGGAATGCGAATGTTGGAATCGGTGACGCACTGACGCCACCTGAGTAAGGGTGCGGACCCAATAATTGGCCCTGATTTACGGGTAACCAGATTGAAATGGGGGGAAAATGGATAGTGGGAAATGCGGAAAGGAAAGGCAAAATCCGCGCCAAAGACATTGAAAATACGACTTCCTCCGGTGCGAGGGAGGTGATAAAAGAAAAAAAGTCTCCCCGCCACCATTTCGATTTCTTTCGGTCTCTTTCCCCTTTCCCTCCAGAGAAGTATTTCTGGATTTTAGAACCTTCTTCGCGCCTGCAATGCACACACACACGCACAGGCAGACTTGCCGGATAAATATCTAAATATACACATCAGTTCTAGAAATACTTGTGATGTACGTCCGCCACTTATGGAATTTCGCCTTCGATTGATTCTCGCCATTCTCAGCGCTCCGCACTCGGCGCTGCTTCGAAATTCATAATAAATAATAGCCAATGTGGGCTTTATTGGGGTTTATTGACTTGCTTGTGGCCATTTACGGGCAACAAACTGCTGCACACACCCGACTAAAGCCGACTAAAGCGACTGAACGTCCAATCGGAACAGGTTGAGCGTCAGGAAGCAGCGGCTGATCCCGGTCTGATCGGAAGATAGCTCCGATTGGAACTTATCAGCTGTACGTGTGTGCGTGGAAGCTCGCCAAGTGCTGCGCTGCTGCTGTTTATTAATTCCAAAGGGAGAATAAACGGGCCCCGGGGTACGGGCTCCCAGGGGGACGGGGGGGCGCAAGCTGCTGTGTCCCAATTGGAACGATGATCGTGCGTGTGCGTTGGCGCGCGCGTACGCACACAGACACGGCGATGCATATGCATATTTGGGGGCTTGAAGTCTCACAGAATCTCTTCTGTACACATATTCCCATTAGCCCCGGAGTTTTCGCTGCATATTATTTCACTGGTTTTCGGCTTTGTCACTGGCTGCTCTTCATACGAATTATTAATCACGGCGCACCAACACACTCTCGCCGTCGCAGAGTAGCAGCAACAATTGGTTTACACACAGACACACAAGAACAAAAACAGAAAACAGAAAACCGAGAACAGAAGAGCATAAGAAGGCAAATACAAATTATAGATAAAATAGCTGCGTGAAACACGGTGGGCGAGTTTTATTAGGTGTAGTTCCTCGTTCTTCTGGTCGCATCAACAAATAATTTACGGTTTACGGAAAAGAATACTCTGTATACATATGTATGCCGTTATTTACTTTGTCTGGCTCGTTTCTGCTGCGCCCAACTTGCTTGCCCGACTTTCAATACTAAAGCTAGGTACTGACATAAGATAAATTCGCTTTCGAAAAGCTCCGAAAATGATCTATATTTCGCTCGTGAGGCAGTGTGACCAAATGGTTTTAAGAAAAGACCGAACAGGCTGAAATGGGGTCACACTTAAACGTATGCCCAGCTGTTTTATGTAAACAAACTTTATAAAATGATATTGCAATTAAAGCGGACTAGAAATTGGAATAGTGCCGATGTACTTCGCCGCTACGGATCTGAAGGCTTCTAAGCAAAGGCGCCAGTGCCGCAATCTTTTGGTGGTAGCGAATGCTGTCTTGCAGTATTATTATTAAAATATAATTATTAAATATTGCATTAAAATGCCCTTTGTCGGTTAAATACCATATAAAGAGCTTCGCTTCAACTGCTTTTATTAGAGTCATCGCGAGAAGGAAATCCTTCTACTCTAGACATTTGTTTCCTTTATTTAATTTTCTATATTAAGCTTCATTTATTTCGCTTCGAAATCACTGCTGTTCAATTTATTGATTTGCCAAAGCTTTGACCGTTTTTGCTTGCAACATTAGTACCCGCGAAAGCGAAAAGTCTGAAAGTTATTCTTATTTTCGCTCAGTTTTTTTTATATGAAGTTTGGCTGCTCTCAAAAAATGTACCCTATGTCAGAACCTATCTTTAAAAATGGTTAGGGATGTTTATAATATATTTAAATATCAATATACCGTTATATTCAAATGGTGATATATTTATATCACGATGTTTTGTTTGCCCAAATATCGAAATAGCGATATTCTTATATGATATTTTTCGATATTTTCTGTCTAGCCGAAGAACAACACACTAGTGGTATTTTCTTTTGATTTCAAATATTCTTGAACACGACACGACAATTTAAACAAACAAAACTCAAACTTAATTATAATAATAAATCGAAATTAAAATAACATTAAAATGTATAATATTAGGCTATTAGGCTAGTAAGTTCACTTTAAGAATAATTTTTAGAAATTTTAAATTGTCCGGCGTCGTTATTGATTGTTTTATTTTTCGATAGCCAGAACTTGTCGATAGCTATAGAATCGACACAACGTTTTTGAAGCTTCGCGGTATCGCCAAAAACCCACCTGGAATTCTTCGCGGGTGTCATGATGCCCAGCATAAGAGGGCAGTGAAGCAATTGAGGGAAATGCTGGGCGTTTCTTATGGTGAAGGCACTTGCCTGTGGCAGACGACTCTGGATATTCAATGAAATGACATAAAAATGGATGGAAAAACTTTGGTTATTTCACTTCAGATGATCCAGTGCTGAGGTATGACGTGCACCGCAAAATGTATTTGAGGCGCCTGCAAAGAATTGCTGCCATTCGGTTAATTTTCAATATTTTTCAACCAATATTTCACAGAATATAGTTCAATTACTACTCTTTAATTTACAATAATCAGAAATAAATTTACTTTCACCTAAATGCGGAAGACTACTGATTACCAGTGGACGAATCTCTGGCAGCGGTCTCAACTATTTACGTTTATAGCATTTTATATACATTTTACTATTTTACTATATAAGTAAGCTAATTACACAGAACTTTATGGAGAAAAAACATATGATAGCTTAGTTTTGCATGATGTTTGGTATCTTCCCCTTTTCTTGATCAGTTCTCTTTCTTTTTTATTTATTTAGTATTATTTTTTATTTTAATAAAAATAATATTATCGAAAAAAGATTCCAATTGGGGCGCTCACACTCACACACGTAGGGCGCACAGTAGACGCAGTGATCAATATGCGTGACAAAATTCTAGTTCCTCACAAGTAATTAAGAAGATGGGTAGGCATTGAAGGCTTATCCTTTCGTTTCTCAGCTCCCTATTTGTACTCGCACGTTTTTATTGGAAGTTAAGCCGATCGGAAAAATGTGGTGCACATTTATTAGTTTTAAGTGCTTCCTATCATGTTAACCAGCAGCAAAGTGGCGTGCATCAAATAAATATTTTTTGAAGATTCCCCAAGACAGGCATTTATTCATTTATGGATTTACTAAATAACAATAGACGTTTGCTGTTGCCCATATATAAATATATCAGAAATATTAATTTGCAGCAGGGTAAAGTAAGTTTTGCTCGCTGCTTACATCATTTGTGCCCACTGTGCCGCCCGACGCTTTTATCGTTGTTTTTCGTTCTTTTCCCTCTTCTTCTTCTATCTCAGTCCTGCTGCTGGTTCTTCTTCTTCGCGCTTCTATCGATGTCAGCCAGCGATATCGATTGGCAGCCACGTTCTGGCTGTGGTTACATTTAAAAACGAAGAAATGCTCGCAATTAAATAACACCCGCAAATCTCGCAAATCGCCGGTACGATTGCATAATATAAATATGCGCTATGTGCATGCGATCTATTTGTAACGTATTTCTCGCGTTACGTGCCGCCTGGTGGGGAAATACAGGGGCTGGGCGGCCACACAACACACATGTGTCTATGTGCAATAAGTAAGTATTAAACACCGCGCTGCACTCCAACTATTTCCGTTGACTGAGTTTGGGAAGCTCCAGTTGGGGCTGCTCTAGGTATTCGGGCGCAGTTTGCCGTGGCTTCCGTCTGCGTGAGCCAACGAAGAAGAAGTTCACACACAGCCGAAACAAAACGGAGAAAACAAAGCTAAGTACGGTGGGAATGGGAAGCCATCAATGGCGACGAAACTCCCATGCCCTGCCAAATTGGGGGGAAACCCAGGAGCCGGGCAATCATCCCAATTTATCTGACACATCTGGCATCCATTGTCAGAGGCTGAGTCAGTCGGATACCCTTATCAGCGAAGATCTATAATCTAATTACTTTTATTTTTATTCAAAGGATGGTGCATAGAGGCACAACTCAGATATCATCCCTCAGCCTTATTTATTTTCCAGATTATCTTAACAAAGTCTGGGATAGGGTATGATACCATGCGAGCATAATCCCCATCTGGCGGCCATCTCCAGCGGCAAGAAACCACCCACAAGGCATGACACGATGATCGCTGCCATCCGAAATGAATGAAAATTGCTGGTTTTTCACTGAGCAGCTCGAGCAGCTTTCTTGTGGTTCGGCGCGTGCGCATGCGCAGCCAGCTAACTATAGTAGCTAATGCCACAGCTTGGATGGGCTCGGCACGGAAGCGCCACCAACTGGCGATGGGGTATTCCAGCGCCGCGGAGCTGCGCATTCCGCGGGCCTGTATAAATAAAATGGTCGCAGTGGGGCAGCAATCAAAAGACTCGGAGCCTTGCCAGCGGCCGCATCGTCGTCGGAGCAACAGCACCCCTTCAACACTGCAACTTTAGCCAAGCGACATGGATAACCGCAGTTTGGTGAGTGGTCGAGGGCCAGAGGATAGCCGCAGGATTACCATTACCATTACCATTACACGATTCCAGCTGCTGAGGCTCTCGCTAGTGGTAGCGCTGGTTCTGCTGCTCGTCTGTGTGCCGGAAACGGATGCTGGGTAGGATTACGGGTGGCTTAGATGTTGATCACTTCGATAAATCGACTAAAAATCAACTCGTTTAACATAATCTGATCAAAATTTCGAATTGCTGTTCCACAGAGGCTACCAGAAAAAGAAGAAGATCGTAATACACGTGCCCATTCACAAGAAGATCGAGAAGCACATCCACACCGTGGTGAAGCACGTCCACCACCACCACAAGCCGCTCGTCCTCAAGGAGGAGAAGAAGGTGATCCACGAGGACCATCGCCCCATACAGATCCATCAGACTAAGGAGCACATCCACCACCATTCACTGCCGTTGGCAGCGGGGGCGCCCCCAGCTGTGCCAGAGCCGGAGCTGGAGGAGGAGGAGGAGCACATCCATCACCACCACAACTACGAGCACAGGGGCGGACTGCGGGACGACTTCATCGGCGGCGAGGGGAGCAGTAGCGAGGAGCGCTGACTATGCAGCGCCCCTGGGCGGCGCAGACTGATTCGATCGTGGACCGATCGCCCATGGGCGGGCCACTCCATGTGATTCCCTAGACACGTACTTCATTTTTGTTTGTTTTTTTTTCTAGCCCTAAATACTAGGTTAAGTCTGGGTAATTGAAATAAAGCTTAGCCGGAGCCGGGGAGATTCACCTTAGGGTAAACTGCACAGTACCTATTGTTTTTAAATGATAATTAATAGTTTCTTTAATGCTTCAATTTCTGGTATTCAACTTTGCCATGCTTTATTTATGTAAGCACATTCAATAGAGAAAGAAACCACGGGCAATGGCTTTCTTGCAAATAGCATTAAATATACGAAAAAAATGTTGTATTAAAACTTTCTTTACTTTAATAATAAAACACAATAAGCACGGAGACAG
>JAEIIM010062207.1:0-11476 GCA_018874515.1 Drosophila greeni | reverse complement strand
TTACCAATTTTATAAATGAATGACTAAATAGACAATTTTCCAAACCGGTTTTTTTCAGCTGAGATTTTCAGAAAAAAATTAACTTTAAATAAACTTTCTTGAATTTGTTGTTCCGATTTTCAATTTCTTGAATTTTTTTTGTTCAAAGGGTTTTCGGGATCTATTTTGGCGTAAAACTATAGAATTCCCAACAAGGGTGAAACGCGTTCAGATCAATTGAAAGTACGGGCACAAGCACCATCGACAGTCCGCACACATTAAAATTAACATTAATTTCATTTGCTGCGCCGTGATGACGTCGACAACTTTGGTCGCACTACGCAGTTGACCGCCGGTGACTTGAATTCTAATTGGGAAGCGCAGCCAAAACAAAGAGCATACCAGCAGCAGCAGCAGCAACAACAACAGCGACAGCAGATCGGGAAATTATGCCAGACACGCGATTATCGCCCGAAAAGAGCTATGCTGGCTCTTAATTGAACTGAATTGGATCGGAAATGGAAATAGAAGTCGCGGAATAGCGACCAGCGCGACTGTCAACCAAATCAAACTGCACAAACAACACGCAAGTCACCTCTGGCTTAGTCAATGGAATAGTGAAAGAGAGAGGCGATCGCTAGACGAGAGCGCCGCCGCCACGCTCTTCCACTGCCCACATGGCGGCAGGCCCCAAGAGAGGGGAACGGATGGGGGCACTGTAGCTGGTGGGACAACTGGCAGCTGCACTGCTAGCCAAGTTGCGTCTGTCCAATTAGCACTTGGCCACATAATTAAATTGGACATTGCGGCCGTCTTTGGCGCGCTGATTCACGGATTTCAAATGGGAACCAAAACGCACCTGGCAATGCCGTGACTACCTGCCAGAGCTCGGCTTGTCAAGCAGGTGTGCGACCAGCTCAGCTATATTCCGTCGATCGGGTGCCAAAGCTGCTCCAGTAGCCATCCCGCTCCCTCTACCGTACCACGGCCCTGTGGGGCGATGTAAACAACCAGGCTGGAAAGTAACAGCAACAGTTGTGCCAGCGATTAGTCAACTGGAAACGGTTGCCGAGAGCAACAGCAACAACACAACACTGGACGGCAGCGGAGGAAGAACAAGAGAGCAAGAACAGGGCGCTTGGAAAATGTTGAGCGGGGAAAAAGAATAATCGTTTAATTCGCCTAAATTGGGTGCCCGTGAAAAGAGCTGTGTTTAATTAGTCCCAATCAGGGCGGCCGTCGCACAGGAGGTGCTCATTTGCCATACGCCACATAGTCGCCATGGAACCGAGAACGCGCGGACTTGGAAGCGGACACCGCCCAGTTCTGCTGCTTGGCCTCGTGGCCATGTGCTGTTCGCTGCCAGGAGGGGCGCCCGCTCCGGAGGAGAACCCGGTCTACTACTACGTCGGCTGCTACACTGCTAGGACAGATCTGCTGAAGGAATCCGTGTACGCCAAGACCCCGCAGACGTGCATCGAGATCTGCGAGCACCAGGAGCACCACTATGCAGTCTTGGCGGGGGAGAAGTGCTTCTGTGCGAACGCCATCGAGCCGACGGAGCAGCAGGATGAGCAGCTGTGCAACACCCGCTGCCTGGCCAACAAGGCGCAGTACTGCGGCGGCGTCGGTGTGCACTCGTACTACTCCACCACGCCGACCAGGCAGCCGGCGCCGCATCATCTGCATGTGGCCAACAAGACCGAGAATAGCGTCACAGTCGCCTGGGACGCTTATGAGCCGAGGAAACTATTGCTCGCAGGAGCAGCGGAGGCCGTTCTCCCAAATCAGCAGCTGGCCAGCTTCTTGATCCGCGCCCAGGTGTTGAAAACCTTCTCCTCGCTGCCCGCTTTCCCGCAACCAGAGTTCATGGTGCAGAGCTCGGAGACCAAGTTTGAGCTCACGGATCTGCAGCCAGCTACGCTGTACAACGTCACCGTGCGTGCCATCTGCCGGGAACAGCCCCAGGGAGAGGCAGAGTGCGGGCAGGCTACGCTGCAGGCCAGCACAGAGGTGGGTTTGTCTAGGAAAGTCGGGAGACTGCTCAGCAATACAACTAACAAGTCATATATTTTAGGTGGGTCTGCCTAGTCCTTCTCCGGCGCAGCCAAAGATTCTCAGCCGCACCGATCGCACCATCAACGTGGAGCTCTCTCCTATCCGGAATGACAATGGACCGGTGAGTCAGCTGCTCGTCATTGTGGAGTACGTGGACAATGCCCTGAGCCAGCCCTTTGACGCACAGCTGCTGGGCAGTTGGCAGAAAGCACAGCAGGACGGAGTGCCCTACTACATAGCCGCTGAGTTGGACTACGACCGACCGGAAGACAACCGAACCCGAAGCTTTGTGGTGGGCGATGGCAAGCGATATGGGCGCTATCACAATGCACCTTTGGATCAGCCAAACGCCCATGTCCACATCAGTCTGGGAGTGGTAAGTAGAACTATGCTCTCGGAAGCAGAACTTTACACGCAACTCCTGCTGCTTCTAGGTGAGCACCCTCGAGGGCGTGACCAAGACGCTATACAGCCGCGGCACCCACGACCAACATGTGTCCTCGCTGGACGACTTCAGCTACGCCACCTTCGATAAGGGCCAGTCCTCGGTGGTCGCCTTGGCCGTTACTTGTGTGATCTTCGGCACCTGCCTGCTGCTCAGCCTCATCGCCTACTTCTATCTACGCTACAAGACTTGCCGCGGCAGAAGATTGACGGGACGCAATGGCCACGAGATGACACTGCAGACGCCAATCATCGAGAGAGAGAACAATGGCTACCTAGTGGAGGACGAACCACTCCCACATTCGCCGGAAAACTTTAAGAATCAGCTGCAACAGCTGGTGGAGGGATTCGAGCGAATACCGAGGAATGCCTTGCGGCTGAATGTGAACGATGTGATTGGGGACGGACGCTTCGGGGAGATCATAACGGGAAAGGTTTCCTCGAACGACTCTGTCCGGGATTGCACTCTGCACGTGCTCTGTCTGGACGACCTGAACGGAGTTACCCAAGCGCAGTTGCTAAGGGAGATGCGCCAGCTAGCACATTTGCAGCGCCAAGAGCACCTGCTGGATTTCTACGGAGTGTCGGCCAGTCCCGACTGGTTCTACCTTATCTTCGAGCAGCAGCGCGTGAGTCTCAAGCGAAGGCTGGTGGAGAGCCGCCTGATGGCGCCTTCCCCGCGCATCACTTCCCTCTCTGAGCAACTGGTGCTGCAGTGGATCTACGAGCTGGCCAGTGCCATGTCCTATCTGACCAGCTGCCAGGTTGTGCACCGCCAGCTTTGCTCACACAGTATTTTCGTGACCAGTGAGTCCAAGCTGAAGCTGAGCGTCTTCGGACCGCTGCAGTTCATGAACACCAATCGCCAGCAGCCAGACCACAGCAGGTGGCTGGCCCCGGAGGTGCTGCGACACCAGCATCATCACTCCGCTCGCTCCGATGTATGGTCCCTGGCCTGTGTGGCCTGGGAGTGCTGCTCCCTGGGCGGTACTCCGTACGCCAACGTGGTGGCCAATAGCCAGCAGCTCCTGGATGCCATACGGGCAGCAGTACGTCCTGCACAGCCGGCGTACGTCTACGGGGATCTCTATCAGCTGCTCCTCAACTGCTGGCAGCTGGAGCCGAGCGAGCGCAGCAGCTGTGAGGACGTGGCCTTCGGAGTGCGTCAGCTGATGACTTCACCGCGGCATGCCCTCAGCTTCGATCGGGTGGCGGGCGGACTGGACGCCCTGCCCCCGTACCTGCCGCAGCTGGAGACGATTGCATCGATGGGATGAGAAGTGTAGCCGAATAGAATAATTAGCTTTAGTCAGAGAGACAGTAGATTTCGGTTATGAGTCACTCTCCCGCCAGGAGAAAATATCTCTTGCGAAAAAGTTTGTTTGCATTTTGATATTGAGTGAGTTTGCACGCATTTAAGTGAGTTTGAAATTGTTATATTTAAAATGATATTTTACGTTTTGACTATTTAGTGTTTTTCTCAAAATAAATAAGATTGTAGGATATGCTTTAACGTATTGCTTTACCAATTATATGTTTAGTTCAGTATTGCAAACTTTGTGAAACATTTTGTTTGCTTTATTTATTTTTTTACTGCACAAAGGATGACGCTATTAGAACAGAATCTCTAGCTTTTTTGTGTAAATATTTACATGAAATGCACTGAAAATAAAGTCCCGTTCTATGCCACAGCTGATACTATCTGTGGGGGAAGCTAATCTATAGTCATAAGCGAATTCTGCGCGACTTTCCCCGACTGAAACAAAGTTCAATCGAACCTGCTCGATAAAGAGCGAAAGATAAAGCCAATACCTGACGAGGAGAGCGTCACAATTGTGTAATAAAATTTGAATTCCATGATTTTTCAAACCCTCACCGGACTGTGAATCCCCGCTAAAGTTGCACAAACCGAGCAAAAGCAATAACTGAGCCAAAAACCAAAGCACAAATTGCAAAACAAAGAGAACAATATACAGGCAGAGAGTGTGGAATACACACGGAGAGAAGCCGCTGCCAAGAGTGAGCGAAACTTTGATCGCCGCTGGCAAGGCAGCAATTAATAATAGAAAATATTCAGCGATGCCCATGTGTGCGAGTGTATCAAAACTGACGATTAATCAGTTTAAAGGTCTTGCACCTAATGGGGGGGTCGGTCTCTATTGCATCCATTGTTGTGTTATGTTGTTTAAGAATTAATTAGAGAGAAATTTTGGCAGCGCCCGAGATGCTATGAATTAGTCATGGCGAATTGGGTTAATATATGTATGGATTTGGGCTGCCACGGAAATCTTTTCAAAGCCAATAGGAAAATGAAGTCTTAGTTTACGTTTACTTCAAAAAACTGGGAACCGAAAAGAAATAGAGCTGCAAAAACTTGAAAAACAAGTTTAATAAACATTTTTAACGATTTTTCAAGCTATTTTTTAACTCAATCTTTCTGGATTTAATTTTGGCATTCAACAATGTCTATGAATTCCACAAGAAATCTGTTGTCAAGCCCAAAGGAATCCCATTCTGATATACTTGAAATTGTATTTGATTAAACGTTCTGAGAAACGTATTTTTAAAGTTTTTAATAGCGTCATTTTGTAAAATAAATACCTAAGATTACATTTACAAGGTTTACAGAAAATTTAAAATTGAACTGATAGAGACATTTCAATCTTAAATAACTTAGGTTAAGACTACTTAGAAGGGAAGCTTAATTTCAGAAACCAAAGTTTTTATACCCTGCAGTTTGCTATTGGATTATGAAAATAACTTAGCCGGATGGAACATAACTTCTGGCCAACAGTATTTACATTTAACAAGGGTATTAAAATCTTAAAACATCTTCGATTTATTCGAATATTGTCAGAATAATAATAATTCCACAAAAAAAACAAACTTGAAACCTACTGCTTGCCTAACGATACATATATCCCACCTGTTTCAAGTCATAATCTGTGATTAGAAGTAGCTCGCTTATCGGTGGATCCCTTGCAGCCGCTGATAAGCCATCGGACCGCTGGCGAGGCAATTGTCTTGTCGACGTGTAACCACTGAAAGTCATGGTGGAGTGCAAGCACATGGCGAGCGAAATTGCTATGCGACCGCCTTATAGGGCATCGCATAGCGTCCAATGGAGCGTGGCGATATACATATATCCAGAGCGACTTTTGGACGCTTACCTTGCCCGGATTCAAGATTCAAGGTGAATGACGACAACAATTGAAGCCACCACTACACACAGTTGCCGCTGCCGATGGGCAATAATTATTAATAAATCAAGCTCCCTGCTGGCTGGCCGGTCAACGTAATCGCCGTGCAGGGCTGCTGCGGCTGCGGCTGCTGCTGGTGATGATGATCCGGAATTGGCCAACTTTTGGACTCCCTTGTGCACTGCGTGTGCAAAGTGTTATTGTTTTCGTTACATACACACATAGCAAATCCGAGAAGCGCAAGTCGCGGAGCCAAGGAAACTGGTTGCTCACACACGCACACACACGGGGGCACGCACACTCTTCTGGAAAGCTCGTTCAGCGCCTGGCCAACTGCGCAAATGTGACGAATTGCTGCTCCGGCAATGTTACTCACTTAAGTTAATCGTTCACATCGGATATTGGCTTCTGCGGCGCTGCCTTGGCTGGGTTTTCGACACTTTGGTGGGCAGAAAAATACGTATTTTGTTGTGCTCCTTGCTGTGTGGCCGTTTTCGCGTAGGGAGAAAATCTTCACGCGCGGTTGCTTTTGGCGCCCTTCAATCGATAACGGGTCATCGTCAAATGGTTAGGTGTGCTATCGATAAGTCCCGGCTTAAAGTTATCAAGTTTGAATTTGAATATAGTTTTATATTTTCATATATTCTTATACAAATTAATGTTTTGCCCTCCCCTTATAAGTAACTTAACCTAGTGTCTGATCTCTTAAACGAGAATAATACAGTGATCGCTGAGACGTCTGATTGAAGCGCGCCAGGCTTCATCGTGGCCTCCTGGCGATGCCTCCATCCGCGCACATGTTCCGCTCGCCAAGGCAGGCCGCGTAGCCGAGGGCGTGCGGGATGAAGTGCTGCTCATAGACTCCGGTGAAGAGCTGGGCGTAGGGTCCACTGGCGAAGACGGCTACGTCGTCGCCGCCATGTGTCTCCGACTCCAGGGGCACAGTGCTGGGGAACATAAAGTCCTTGTTTTTCATGTTGATGGCCCGCAGGTTCTTCCTTTTGACTGCTCCGCCCTCCCTGAGGTAGTTGCTGTCGTAGCCAGGGCCATTGGCATAGCTGAGGGTGGCATAGGGCAGGTCATCCGACGCCAGTTGTCCGTCGTTGATCCCAAAGATGTCGTTCTTTCGGCTGGAGTAGCCCGCCAGCGACATGGTGTGCGAGTGATCCGAGGAGACCACGATCAGGGTGTCGTCGGTGCTGGTGTGACTCCTGGCAAATCTCACCGCCTTGTCGAACTCCGCCGTCTCATCGATGGCTCGCAGGGCCAAGGTGTCGTGATGTCCGTGATCAATGCGACCACCCTCCACGAACAGGAAGTAGCCCCGGCCGGCGCTCTGCCGCTCCAGCACATTCATGGCAGCTTGAACCATCTCCTCCAGCGTGGGCTGCTCGCTGGGATTCGCGTCCAGGTGGTAGGCCATGTGGTAGGGCGCAAACAGACCCAAGACTCGCGAGGTGTGATTGGAGAGGTCAAGCAGCTCCCGCCGGTTCTCCACGTAATGCGCGCTATTGGTGTGCTGGTTCTTCCACTCCTCGATGAGATTGCGTCCATCCAGGCGGCGTCCTGCTGCTCCACTGCTATCCGTGACGCTCTTGGGCAGAAAGTTCTCGCGACCACCGCCCAAGATCACGTTGAGCTTCTGACCGACGGGACTGTTTATCAGCTGAGCAGCGGCGTCTGGACAGAGGCTGGGATCTCCGCCATCTCCCACGACCTCGGCATCGTTCTCCCAGTTCCGGTTGGCCAGATGCGCGTAGACACCCGCTGGCGAGGCATGCGTCACCGACGTGGTGGTTACTAATCCGGTGGCCATTCCCTGCTTCTGTGCCCAGGCCGCAATGGAGGCTACATGGTGAGCGGTCTGCGCCTGAGCCCGGCAGTCCTTGAACTGCACCGCCGCACTCACTCCGATGGTGCCGTAGTTGGCCTTGACCCCGCCCAAATAGGCGGTGGCCGTGCAGGCGGAGTCCGCCACTTGCATGTTGGCGCAATAGGTCTTGCTCAGACCCACATAGGGGAACTGCTCGAAGGCGAACTGCTTCTCCTCGCCGCCCAAGTACACCCTACCGGCCGTGATTGTGGGTATGGACATGCCGTCGCCGATGAAGAGCATCAGGTTGCGGGCCAGCTGGGTGTTCAGTCTCAGCTTGCTCTCCAGCTGCTGTTCCAGGGTCTGGGCCGCCAGTCCCTGCCAGTATTCGGCGTACCGCTCCTCGGCCTTCATTGCATCGAATACGATCTGTGGCATGGCGCGCTTGGACCGGCCTCCCAGGGGGTTCGAGCCCGCCAGGGAAAAGACCGGATGCATCCGCCTCTCGGACTCATGGGAGGTGGCTATTGATTATAGTAAATAACAAGTACAGTTTGGTTAGTTTTCCGTACAGATCATAGTGACTTTGCGTGGTGCTTACCTCCTCTGCTGACCAGAGCACTCAGGCCAAGGCATAACAAGAAGAACTGCGGCCTCATTGTTGTGTAGTTATTATTGGGATTATTTTTGAGCTGAGCTGTGCTGGCTGTACGTTGCCCGGCACGTTTCCTCCGGCACTGATAGTTGGTTAGCACGAGACCTGCGATATTTATAGCACTCGAGCCGCAGGTCCCAGATTTCATAACGAGGTGCTGGTGCCGCCATCGACCTGACCGCCGGCTGATAAAGGAAAATACAAGCTGCCTTCGCCGGCTTGGTTTTCTATAAAGGGAACAGGGCACAGTGGAACCTCCTTAAAAGGAGATACCTGAGGCTGTTAAATATTTATAAATTATATCAAAATATTGTTAATATTGATCTAACACTAGAATTTCAAGAAAAGGTCCTTCATACGGTAAGGCCTTTAAAAGGGTTCCTAATATTTATAAAATTGTGTATGGTGCGCTCTCTAATATTACATAATTTTAATATATTTAAATCTATTGATTTCATTTACGTATTGAAGCCCTAAGTAGTAGGACTACCACTTTATATACGATTGTTGGTGGTTTTAAAAGCTTAGCTTGTAATTTTTCTAGGCACCTTCTTTATTTTTTCTTAAACTGATGAAAGTAAAGCAAAATATATAATTTATGCCCAAGAAAATCTTAAGGTAACACCTAAAAAGTCCTCACTGTAATTGTTATTTGAAAAACTGATGTTTTTCAGCGTTATCATCAAGAGCCGGCGTCGTCTGCCTGCCTGCCCCGCGTCCGTCCATCGGATCTCGGTGCGTCTGCCTGCCCTGCCGCATCCGCCTGCCTTTGCGACACGCGAGTGAGTTCTTCACGTGATCGCCGCGCTGCGCCTCACCCTCACCCTCTCATTACTCACTTATTGTTGTTTTAGTGCTCGATTTCATGGTTCCAGTTAAGTCATAAATGCGGCCTAATTACCCCGAGATTTCCAGGGGCGGAAAAGTGATTTGAAAAACGCGCGCGCTCGGCAGCATCCCAGCGACCGCTGCGAATGGCAGATCCATGAAATAATATCTGGCAATGCCCGGCGAGGAGATGGCGCAAGCGCCGGCATCAAAAACATTGAGCAAGGAGTATCTGCTTCTCGCTTGTGCGCGTATCTCCGAGTACGAGTATCTCACAGTTCTCAGCATCGTCCATCGGCATCCGTCGGTCCAACGCTCGGATGCTTTGGGAGAGCTTCTGCTTTGGCAGCGCGCACTTGGCCAAAATAGTTGTTGGTTCGCATGCAAAACGTTAAAATCGCATTAGCTGAAAGACATTTTTATACCAACGGCGCGTTTTTAATTTTTTCTACACTAACAACAACACAAAATAGTAAAAAAAAATAAAAATAAAACAAAAACTAGACAAAGTAGATGGCGAAAAATAATAAAAAACAAAAAAGAAGCGACTAAAGCATAGCTAAACCAAACTTTTAACGTTCAAACTCGATGCGTATACACAAGTATAAATAAATAAACGCGTGTATATATGACATGTATACATATAATAAATGATATTTCAATAATTTCAACAAACAACAAAGGTCTGTGCGAAAGGAAAAGCCAACCAAAGTGCTGGTGAAAATCAAATAATCCAAGAAACGAATCCAAGAATCGCAGGAAAATTCGGAGTGAAGAGCTCTCGCTTCGCGCATTGATTTTTGTAACTTGTTCGTTCTTGGCCGAAAAATAGTTGACAGCAAAAATCTCTCAAAAGTTTTAAAAGTTTGCGAATTCTGTGTGCTGTGTGCTGTGCTGTGTGCATTCGTGTGTATAACAACTAAGGATGAAATGCAAGGACTTTCCTTTCGGGGCTGCTCCTCTTTTTTCCCGTGCCAAGATGGTATTAAAAAACATAGGAGATGTAATGCCACACACACGAAAATTCATACATAATACAATACAGTAAATTGCTAACTGTGTTTCGGCCATCTCTCCTGCTCGCTCCCTCGCAGGACTCCCTCTGCTTGTGCCTGTGTGTGTGCGTCGGGATTATGTGACTCTGCGTATACATATCTACAATGTCGGGGCTGTTTGGGAGGAGGATATACAACGTACTGGGGATATACTATATATATAGTATAGCCAAAGCCAAGTCGGACGCCCAGCTGGCTGTCATAGTTTCACGTTTGTGCGCCTGTGTTCGTGTTATATGGGGGTTCCCCCATGCTTAATCCCTTGAAAACACGATCCTAAATTAAAGCCTCGCATTGGGGGGTTTGGGAACTCCTGCCTTTAAAGGCGAAATACATAATTTTTGGTGGTTTCACAACAATCGGGACAACTTTCAATTGCCTTCATTGACAGTTAAAACGAAAGTTATCAGCCAACAACCAGGAACAGCAGCAACAACACCTACCAGCAGCAGCGGCAGCAGCAACATCGCAGCTTCAGCGATGACAACGACAACAACTCAGAAGTCAAACACGAGACAACAACAACAATAACACAAACACAATTAAATAACAACCAAAAAATAAAAGTAGCCAAAAACTTTGCCAAGAGACACACTCATACACACACACACACACACTGTACACAAACAAGTTGCTGTGTTGTTCGTGCTTCAGAAGGGGGCGGCAGGGGGTGTGGCCGCTCAAACTTTTAACATAGTAGCCCACATATACGCGTACACATACAAGTGTACGCCCGTAAATTTTCGCACAAAAAAAAACATTACGAAAACGAAAGAAAGAACGAAAAATGAGGAAAAACAGAAAGCAGCAAAGAGGAGAAAAGGAATCGAAGCGAAGGATACCAGGGGGGATGGGATGGGATGATGCCAAAGGACGATTGCACACTGTGTCAATTCCGTAACAACATTCGGAACGCTTTAATGGAATGTACCCGTATCTGACAATGCCACTACAATGTACCAATAATGAGTTGTCAGCATGTGTGTGTGTGTGCGAGGGTGTGGGTGTTTGTGCTACAGTGGTGTGTTGTCAGAAAGTTGAAAATTCTAAAAGAAGTTTTGAATTTGAATTCCTTGATAGAGTTTGATCGTAAAATTTAAGGCCCACAAGGGACCTTTACAGCATCGGAGCACTTACCGCTTGAGCTGCAGTTGAATTCAGATAAGGGTCTAGCGGCAAATAGGATTTCATTTTGAACGTTTAGGTTTGTCAGCATTGGAAAAACTTTGAGAGTTTAAAAAAATGAGAGCTTAAAAAATTTGGGAGCTTAGAAAATTGGAGAGTTCAGTTTCGACAGTTTTTAAAATAGTATTTCGTAGAAGAAATTCTAAAAGAAAATTAACAATATTTTTTATTTTCTAGATGTTTTTCAATTACTCTTACCAATAATTGTTCTAAATGTTTAATATTTCCGAAGACGTACAGTTTTTTCCTTGAGTAATTC
>JAEIIM010062162.1:0-19627 GCA_018874515.1 Drosophila greeni | reverse complement strand
TCAGTAAAATTCAACAATTTCCGCCTACGTATAAAAAACTAATTCCTTTGATCAATATTCTATAACAGATATACGGACTGAATCTCCATGATCACATAGATCTTTTCGCTCCAAATTTTCACATCTTTTCTATCCTTGCATTACAATTTTCTTAGCCTAATATAAATTAATAATATGGATTGTGAAGAGCAATTAATGTAAGATTGGTGTAGACTTTTAGCAATACGAACCCTAGTTATAGACTCTTAAGAGTTATATACAAAATAAAAACATGTGATATTCGGAATCTGAAACTGTGCCTTTGAGTCCATTATCATTTATTTAGAGCAGTTTACAGGACCCGACCGGATCCTTCTGGTTCCTAAGACCCTCCCACAGTTCCCAGAGCACTTACAAATGACTATGTTTAAATCAATTTTCGAAGGATCTAAAGCGGCGACTCTGTTTATCCTTGGTGCTTACCTGTTGACGTTTGCGGCCCTTAATCACTTCTGTATTTCCCTGGATTTCCTTCCACCTCGTCTGTGTGTGGTGTGTCAGAAGTCGGAACTCATCAATCCTGCGCCGCTAACTGATGTTTTGGTGGGTGTGGCACACTCTCTTCCCATCTCTCAAGGATCAAACAAGGATACCCTTTTTTGGAATGAGTTGAAAGTGTGGCGAATGTGGAGAAATGTTGAGCAGATCTCGGGATTGATTTACGAAGTGTATCGGGAAGGTATTTAAGTCCTGTATACATCAATTTAGTATATAATATTGGTATTATAATATTTTCAAATGCAAAATTTTAATATTTCCCTTTAAAGTTAAAACACAATCTATTTTCTGCAAAATATTATTCAGCACACCTTTATTTATGAACTTATCGTTTCGCTCTTTTAAAATTTGTTCCAAAGGACTTTAAATATTTTGTATGGGGCAATTTGGTAAAAATTGATTTTTGCATTAATGTCAGCACTTTCTGGCTTCAAAATGTAAGTTTTTAAAATATACCTACCCCAAGGAAATCTTTAAATAAAGTATTTAAATCAAACCAAGAATCTTAGTTTTATGCATTTTGTATTAATATAAATTTAGTTACAACTATGATAATAATCTTAAAACTAACAGCCTTTATAAGTTTTCCACTAGGTTATCGTGTTCAGAGTGTTGCTACAACACCGCCGCCGGACGAAGGACGAGGCTTCCTTCCTCTCAGTAGTCCCTGGACAGCAGCGTGACCAGGTCGCCGATGTACGCCTGGGCCATTTGCAGTGTCTCGTACTTGGACAGCCGCCGGTCGTGCCCCAGCGATGGCACCACGTCCCTCAGCTTGTCGAAGGCGTCGTTCAGGCTGTTCATCCGCCGCCGCTCGCGGGCATTGGCCGCCAGGCGACGCTTCTTGAGAACCTCGCCGCCGCACGAGGGCGACAGGGAGCTGCTGCTGGCGGAGGAGGAGGCGCAGGATCCTGACGAGGAGAGCTTGTCGTATGGCTTGCCTCGCTCCTGCTTCGTCCAGTACTTGGCGCTCCTGCCCTGAATCTTTCCCAGGTGATGGGGGAGGTGATGCTGCTGCTGCTGCTCCTGGACATTCAGCATGTGCTCCAGCTCCAGAACGGCGGGGGTGTCTTCGCAGTACTGCTCCATGGAGCAGCTGTTGGCGGTGCCCTCGGAGAGGCTGTCGCCGCTGTTGGTGCTGAACTCCTGCTGGAACATGAACTGCTCCAGCTGCTGGAAGGCGTCGTTGCCCAGGAACTCGGGCAGGACCGGTAGCGGCGACTCGTCGGGGAAGTAGAACTGCTCCATTGGGTCGTTGGTGTTGGTCAGCATGTTAACGTTGCAAGGCTCGGAGGAGAACTGGCGTTGGCTGGCGAGGACCCTGGCATATATAGGTGCCGGAGCTGCTCTGTGATTGGCCAAGGCAGCCTACCTGCTAGCCGTTACCTGATTCGCTGCGGATCCTCTCAGGTAAGCCTCTCTCTCGGGGATCGGGGATCAAATCCCCAGAACGTGCCCTAAATTGGCTTGCGGTCAAAACGTTTAATTGCCTCTCTGACTCTCCGACTCTCTCCTGCTCCAGGTACCCGGCACCGACTCCCTTTGTGTGACCTGTCACTGGGCCCCCGTCGTAATGATACCTCTCTTTTGTTACATTTGGATATTCGCACTGAAAGTGTACTTTTTATGGCCAAACAATTGCAGCCAAGGTCACAATATGCGAGATCAAACAATGAGCGGGACGACGTCTTTCGTGTGGGAATCCTGCTGATCCTCCGCTGCCTCCTCCTCGAGGATCCCTGCCACCTCCGGGTCATCTCGGTTGCATGTCTGTGGTCTAGTATAAGTACGGGTTCGGGCCTGTGGGGCTCTCGGGGCAGAGAACAAAGCCAGAACTCCGGCGTGCGGTTTTCAACTTTCGATTTTAGTTCATCGCCTTTTGGGTCAAATGTAAGTGCTTAAGTGGCTTTCTCTCGAGGTTTAAGTTAATGCCTAACAGGAAGGAGTCGGGCGATATTATAAAGGTTTGCAAACCATTAAAAAATACACATAAAGGTTACTGTAATATGTATATTATAATCATTATAGTTTTGGTTATAAGCTTGCAAGCAATGCAGTAACGGACTTTTTAAAATTTTAAAATGTCAAACACAATTAATCTAGAATTCGTAAGATCAGTTCACAGAACTTTTACTCTAATGATTTTTCGACTTAATTATGACAGAGGTTTTAAATAGTAAATCTGTTTAAAACCTCTATAATTCGATTATTTTGTGTCTCCTTGATGACATCTGAAGGCTAAAAAGCGAATGATCGCAAACTGTCATATATAGTTAGATTCTCTATTATAATCATAATAATCTAAAAGAAAAATATTGTAAATACCAAATTAAAATTCACAATATTTTTTTATTTTCAAATTGTAATCGCATCCTACTGCTTTCTTAACCTTAACCGAATTTAAATTAACGCATTTTGGCTTAGTTCTAATCGACTTCCTATTACTATCGAATTAGTAGGATCATATAGCTTATGGCGAGTATATTAAATATTATAAACTGTAAACTTAATATTACAAATATTAAAAGCAAATCCTTGCAAGTCCCCGGTAGAAGCATAATGTTTCGCACACAGTTCCGCCACAGTCTGTTCAATTTAAACGCTCTACTTTCCAGGGGCTGATCCTCTTCTGATGATCCCAGACGGATTGCTCTCAAGCCCACTTTCAAGTGGCCGCATCGAAAGGCTAATTGACTCCACAGACTCGCAGCATTAACGGGGGAAAATCAATTCGAAGAGTTCGCTGAGTTTCCAAGGAAAACGCTGCCAAACAATTGGAAAACACCAGCCCAAAGGTAGCGCCGGGCATGGCTAAAGAGTACAAATGATGCCACTGCTGCTGGACGGCCCAGATTCGCCCAAAGTGTCAAGTCAAGGAGAACAAAGTCCCGGGGCCGACAAAGGACTCTGACGTTTGATCCAGACGCGGCGATGATGATAGCTGATGGATCGGTACGGACTTTGCCACGCGACCGCAGCCCAGGATCAAGCATTATGCTGCAGTATTTTTCGGGAGAAAGGCTCGCGGATAGCCTAAAGATCGGCAACGCCCCTTCTGGGTTTTCCAATTAGCATTTTCGCTTGTGAGCGGAGATCTACCTGAACCTCGGGAGGGGTTTCTCCAGAGTCCAGGGTCCAGCGGAGGCCCTGTCAAAATAGCAACAATAGGTAGTTGTCGGTAGGCGGTTCTGGCTGAAAGTAGGCAACCTTCTCGGCCGGGACACAATAGGCCGACTGATGATAATCCCTCGCCGTGTTGCGTGTTTCCAGGGCTTCCCCTCTGTCCCAGGATTAATCGTTTTCGTTTTGCGGATTACCAGTTGGCGCTAAATTGCGAAAATGCGATTAGGAAAAGTCAAGAGGAATTCCATGGGAATTTCTTTTCTATCTATTCGAGTGCACTTGTTGATCCCTCTCTTTGTTCTGAGACCAGGAACAATGGAACAATCTTTGCCGGTTTTTTGGTTGGTTTCTATTATTATCGGACCCATTGTTTCCCAAATTACCATGTAATAATCTGGAATTATGGAATATTATACGTATGCAACGTTGGTTTCCAAGTAACTCTCTTACTGGACACACAGATGTGCAAAAATCCGCAGACAGCGTGTCTGGAAAGGGCTTTAAGGACATTTTAGGATGTAAGAATGTAGAAAATGTTGGATTTGGATATTTAACATTCTTTAACCTTTCATTCAAACTTAAGATGATCCCAAAATCAGTACTGGTTTCTCATAACAAAACAAATAAACTCTTTTCTTAATTTCTATTGAAAGTAAATTGGATAATCAATAAAAATGTAAATCTCTGCCTTAGGAGCATGCGACACAATTTCCACAAAACTCATGCCATAACTTAGACACACTTCAAAGGCTCTGAGGCAGGATCCTTTCCTTCTATCCACAAAGTGTCCGTTAGCGCCCCGAAAGTGTCAGGCAATTGCATGCGTTTACGGGAATTTATCGACACTCGACGCGAGGATCCCCGATACCCGCAAGGACATAGACGAGCAGGTAGCCAGCTCCGATGGGTATCATAAATTGTCATCACATAAATATAGTGCAACAAGGGGATCAAGCGCAGGCCGTGTGACATTTATGACTCTATTACCCGTCTGCTCTGGCTGCTCCTGATTCCTCCTCCTTTCGTAATCAGTGTCCTTCGGTACACGTGGGCCCCGCTCCCTGGTATCTTAATAAGCGATTAATGGTAGCGGTAAACGATGCCCAAACAAAGTCCCAGTGAGATAGGAGCAACGGAAAGTGTTAATGGATGCTGCGATAGAGAGGGCCCTAGGGGAGAGGCAATCTCAAAGCAATCGCGCGAAATTCCTTTGTCCCTTGAGGGAGTAAACCCTTAGGGCGTCCCTTGGAGACTGTAAACACTTTGGTTTTCCTTTAATTTAACCTTTAGATGAGGTTTTCTGTTGAGCTTTTCTCTTCAATAAAAACCCTTTCGCTCTTACATAAATACATACATACTGCTAAGTCTTTATTTAAAATAATTGGAAAGAACTGATTACAACAAACGCTGTGCTCAAAGTTACACTGTAAACTACACATTAATTGGCTCACAGTTCACGCACACAAATAGATATTCGGCTAAAAACAATCCATCAACTGTGAGTGGCTTACAGACTAAGTGCTTTATGAAATCATTTTGATTTACAACCACAATCTACGGCTGTTATCTAATACTTTTGTTAAATTTCGGATTGTTTATGTATTTATAAAATCACAAATGGGATAATATCGGTGTGAGCTCTCGGTTGGGGCGATTTGATATATGATATTTCTGTTTAGGTCTGCGAGATGGTCCGTCATGGTTACCTTTAGTTTAAAGAATTGTTATATTTTAGTTTCCGTGATATGAAGTGCTCTTCCTTGACTCGGTTATAATGATATTAGTTTTTCTGTGCGAATAAATATTAATTTAGCTACAATATGAATATAGTATATTTATATATATATATTATGGTTAAGAGGGGCGAGTCGATGTATTAACGAATAATTGAATTTAAGTGTAAGCCGCTTGCAAATCTAAGAAATTTCAAATTGTGAGTAGTAAGAATCACACGTACTATTTTTTAACTTTTGAAGCAAAATCTTTCAGTGAAACTGCGACTCGCCCCTAATAGATATCATATTTCTCGATTTATACGCTTTATATCTTCAAGCACTCACAGAAACGCACCAACCACATCCAGTTCGTTCCGGCTGCACTCTGGCTCTCCATCTTTTCTTATCGCTCATAGAAACAATACCCCTTACAGCGTCGTGGACGTCACCGTGCTGACGCCATGGACCAGAATTGTGGGCGGCAGCTCGGCGGTCAGTTCGGTCAGCAGCTCCATGTAGCTGGCGCTGCGCTGTGCGAAATCCGGCGTTGATAGCTTCGGCGGCGCTGCGAGATAGACGAACGACAACGCCGTCTGATCGGACCGTTCGCGTATGATTTGGTTCGCTCTCTGCATGTAGATTAGCGAGCGATTCAGGCTCTCCTCGCCCAGCTCGTCGTCGTCGTCCTCCAGCAGGGCATTGTCCGCCTGGGCGGTGAACTGCCTGAGGGTGCGGGCATGCCGGCTAAAGTCACTGTCCCGGCTCCATTCCTGGATCTCAACAATGTCGGCTGTGATGCGGAGCTCCTTGAGCGACTGTTCCAGCTTCATTTTCGAGAAGATCTCCATCTGCGGGGCCTGGGTGTCGAAGGTGCTAGAAGGCAAGAGGGCCACTATTATATCCGCCGCTGCTGTGCCAAGCAATTCTAAACTTACCTCACCGTACGCTCATCGTTGGCTTCACAGAGGAAAATCCTCACGCGCAAATGCTTCCACTTGGCCAGCATTATCACCGCCAACTGCATCATGAACAGGGAGACCATGTCGAAGGGATCTCCAGATGTAGGATTAAACATATTAATGGGCCACACATCGATGTACTTGACATGCTTGCTGCTGCTTGGGAAAATCGTGTTCTCAACCCATTTCAGTAATTAATTCGGGTCCACTCACATGGCAATGAAGTTCTTGTCCAGTCGCTGGAAGTTCCTGCACAGGCACAGGTTCTTCTTCATCCGAAGAGTGTCGCAAAGGATCTGCACATATTCCTGGACCTGGAAGTGCTTCGGGTCTCCGTCACGCCGAATGGGAAAGCTCTGGATGTCGCCAGTGTTGAAGTCATCGGTCTTATACGGCGAGGAGCCACTATGATTAAAAAAGTATCATTACTTATTCATTGCACTTCAAAGAAAATCTTCACCTACTTTTGAAAAAAGTCCCGCGGTGCCTCGTTGTCGTAGAAGCCCAAAATAATCGTGTTTGGCTTCATGGCGCCGATGCCCGACAAACGAATCAAGTGCTGGACTCCCTCGCGAATGCTCCGGCTCAAGGTGACCTCCGTGAAGGCCTTGACTCGCATGTGATCCAAGAAGGACCACCACTGCTGGTTCTCCTCGGCATCTTCCGCGCTCTTAAAGTCTCCCAACTTTACATGCCCGATGATGTAGAGGCCGCTTTTTTTCAAATCGTTGACGAAGTCCACCAAGGGGCAGCAGGATCGGGGCGAGGAGACCAACAGCAAAATTTGCGGACGCCAGAACTTGACGTGGTCCTTGCGGGGATCCAGCATCAGGAGGTACTTTCGCACCTGGTGGAACATCAAGGCCTGCGATATCGAGCCCCACTGCGCCGCCTGCGTGGCGGCTGGCGAGAAGAGGTGCAGGGCAATCACCAGGATCAGGCACAAGATGATGCAGGACGAGGCGTATATCGGGTTGATCACGAACATCATGATCAGGGTCCCCAGCAGACCCACCAGGCACGTGTGCCACGTAAAGTACTTGAACAGCGGTCTGAAGTTCGGAGCGCCTGTAAGCTCGATGCCCAAGCAGGCCAGATTGGTGGCCAGGTAGGAGAGCATGAACAGCACCGAGTTGATCTGCGCAATGATGTTGAAGGAGCCAATCAGCAGGATGCACTCCACCAGGCACCAGCTCACAACGACAGCGGCAATGGGATTGCCCTTCCACGTTCCGTGCAGCACAAAGTTCAAGAGGCTGCCGAAGACCTGATCCTTGGAGAGAGCCTCCAGAATGCGACTCGACCCAATCAGATTGCTCAGGCTCGTGGAGAAGGTGGCCGTGAGGATGCCAATGGCCGTGAATGGTGGCCACAAGTTCACCGGCATCAGGAACAGGTAGTTATTCTGCATCGTGTAGTACGGCGTTGTGCAGCTCATCAGGAAGGAGAGGATGATGTAGGACACGAAAGTGAAGGCCACGGCCGACAGTGTGCCCCAGGGAATGCTCTTCGATGGGTTCTTCAGCTCACCGGACATATTCGCTCCCGCCATGATGCCTGTGACTCCTGAGAAGAGCACACCAAAGGTAGTCGAGAAGTCCACCATCTTCCCATTGGACGTGTAGTCGGGGCCATAGTGCGATCCCAGGTTCTCCCGCAGCGTGTTGGCACTCAGGCCGGTATAGTTGAGGAAGTGCACCGTTTTCGATATGTTATTTTCGGCGGGCACGGGTATCTGAAAGCCAAGAAGAACAACTTATTATTCGGTCTCTTAGTCGCTTAATGATAAAAACAAAATCTGAATCATTCTTTAAAATTCCCCTATCTTCGGCCAAAAAAAAAAAACTTAAAGTTCCCCCAACCACAGAAAACTTAAAAATAAATACTTGACTACAAGAAATGATTCCCCGCAACATAAATTATAGCAAATTTTTGACCAGGCAAGCCTTTATCAACACTCGATAAGACTCGGGTAAATATTTAAAGTAAAGCCCCAAATTGAGCCCTAGATAGCCTAGATATCGATAGCACATCTTCGATTGATAAGCAGGACAGGGCTTTGGCCCATGAGCGATTGCTACACTGCTAAAAACTAGGTATTCACGCTTTTTAACAGGCTGAAAAGTATAATCAACTATTTTCTACAGCCTAAATTGTCTCTTTTTGGAGATTCGTATACATTTCCAAGTGTAACGTCCAAAATATCACTAAATATTTATTTCAAGTGTATAAGTGGATATCTCACCGTATCATTGGTGGCGCCCACAGCCAGGAAACTGATGTACGTGGCGAATAGGCAGACGGTGACGGTGCCCAAAATAAGCACTGACGTCTTGGCGAACAGGGCGGCGCCCACCAGGCAGACCAGCAGCTGAAGGGTATTGATCATACTGCTCGTTAGGAAGCGCCACCACTTGCCGTCCGGCAATGTGGAGTCCCCGCTAACGAAGTGGCCCCCGGGGCCAAAGTTATCCATGATGCCCTCGGTGCAGCCGGAGATGGCCATGGCCGATCCCACGACATTCGCAAAGAAGAACAATGTGCCGATGGAGCCGCCGAATTCCAGGCCCAGCGTCCGACTAATCATGACTGAAAGAGGTTGAGCAAAGGTATTACTTAATTATTAAGCCTTTAAACAAGAAAGGGAGATAACTTCGGTAATCCAAAGTTTAAAATTCTTACAAAATTAGTTTATAGCTAAACCAAAAAACTCCATTCTGATTCTTTGTCTGACAAGTTCACAAATTTAAAAATACCTTTAAAAATTTTGCAAAAATTGAGAACAAACATTGCTAGATCATAGTTTCAGCTGTTGTAAGATCGGAAAAGCCCCCATTACTGCGTTGCAAACAGTTGACTTATATTAAAATACAATGCACTATCCAAAACAATCAGGCGAGTGACTCACAGTAAACACCGCCTCCCTCGATAGCTCCGTTGGTGGAAATTGCGCAGACCGAGGCCACCGTGAACAGCAGGATGCCGTAGGCGATTAGAAACTGCAGCAGGGTGACGTACAAGCCCGCATTGCCGACGATGTAACCTGAACAAAGAACAGATTAAGGGACAGATTAAGATATAGAGGAAATGGCGCAAGTTCCATGGACCAGCGGCGGCAGCGGCACAACAAGTGTTCCGTGACGTCACCACAGCCAGACTTACCAACGCGGATGAAGACTAAAGCGCTGAACATGGACAGCGCCACCGGACTGAAGACTCCAGCAAAGGTGCCCAGGGTACGGCCATTACGTTCCGGATCCTGCATTCCGAACTCCACATATCCGTCTCCCGATTGCGGCGTATTGGGGCGATCGCCGCTGTTTTGGCTGCCGCCGAACAGGGAGCCAAAGCTGCGGAAGACGCTGCCCGTGCGCCCGTTCCGCGAATTGGCAATGGGAGCCGTCTCCTGCTCCGTGGAAGCGCTCATTTCAATGTCCGTGGTGCGAATAATGCGGAAACACTAAAGACGTTCAAGCGAACGCCTACAATTTCCAGCTGTCGCAGACCAATAAGAATAATCACAACCACGGACGGGGTGAGTGTTTACTTCAGTGGGGGCCGGGGCCTTTCAAACATTTAAGTTTTATTCAGGATAGGCATTCAGAAGAGGACAAAATTATAGAACATATCTCTTACATTTAATTGTTTTTATTTTTAATTATTTTACACAATATTCAAAGGAAACAAACAAACTTATTTTGAATGGGGCTTATTAGTCCCCCTTCAATCTCGAAACGCCCATGACCCTGACAGTGTGGCAGCACTTAAGGGCATTCAGCTTATCAACAGCAAAATATACTAAAATATACTAACCTAAGCTATCGATACACAAAATTTTAATGGTATTTATTGCAAACAAAAAGAAACAAATTTTTCTTATCAGATTTTTCCGTTAATCACGAACTTATCGCCCTTAAATTTAAGATTGGCCGTTTTTTATTATAATTTAAACAAAGATATATTGGATCAGCATACAAATGCGAGTCGAATTGCCATGACTGCTAAAAAACAATTGTTTAAAATGTATAATTTTTAACCTTTTAAAAACTAGCAAGAAATGCTTTCCGAATTTAAAAATTATCCTTTTTGCTTAGCTATGATCGATTTTCATGCATCAATTGCAAACTGCAAGAGTATACAAATATCGCCGGTATTTTCAGTAATTCAATCGTAACCTATTGAAAATTATAGCCGGAAGCACCGAGGGATGACAAAGCAAAGGAATGATAAGATCAGACTCTCTATATATAGTAAGTGGTTAATTGGTCTGCGTTCTAAGGAATTGATAATAATATATATATAGAGAAGATAATGGCGGGTATTTCTTAAGATATTTTTTTTTTATAAAAGACGAGGCTAACTCGAGTTATTCTCCCAATTCGAAAAAGTGATATTCGCCATGAAGACTCTGCAAATCGTGCTCGTACTCTCGGCCATCTTCGCCGTTGCCTTTGCGGCCAACGCCTCCTGGGGCACTAAGCTATCCAGCAGCAAGCTGGCTAGCACCCAGAACGTGACCGTTCATAAGAAGGCTAATGCCTACGTGGACGCTCAAATTGTTTTCCCTGTGAACGTAAGAAATTTAAGTTATTTATTCGAGTAAGAGTAAAAATATAATATTATTGTACCCACACAACAGGGCCAGACCAACACAAAAGTCATTCGTTTTATCAACGTCACGGACCTATTCACCAATAGCTCCGGACCCTCGGTCACCCTGTGGTCGGGTGGTCCAGGATTCACCTTCGCCACCCTCCAGTTCAAGAGCCAGTACGGCCAGGGTATTAACGACACCGCCCAGTTCTACACAGATGCCTAAACTTGGGAATACGTTTTTAGATATTCATTTGGAAACAAAGTCGAAAAGCCGAGGCAAAATATAAATTAAACATTGCAGAATGTATTTAGAATCAAAGCATTAATAAAAAATTTGTGTTTAGCATAGATTTATAAATTCTTATTATCCCACTTGTAATCATACAAGTCATTTAAAAGAAAATATTCCAGTTGGAGACGTGTTTGCAGAAGGTCGACGTCGTAATCTCTGTAAATCACAGCGATATTTTTGACTTCTTGACCTGTACTCTGGCCAATGATAAAAAAAAACCGTCATTTGGTGCAGCTTAAGGTTTTTAGCGGCTTTAGCCGCTTCGTCAATAAATATATTATTAAATGTTGTAAGGACTTTAACATTCTTGAGTACTTGCAAAAGATGTTGGACAAACTGTTGCCAGAATGTGCATTATTCCTAGAAGTTTTTGGAAACGAAAACAGAACAAAAGCTTCCCGCTCAGCCGATTGAGGTGGAAAAACATCGATAGAATATCGCTACCACTGGAATACCACTGGAATATCGCTACTTTGGTATTAAAAATACTTTTTCTTTGCTGTTTTTTACTGTTGGCTCATCGACAATATCGATAGCGTCATCGTTGTATTGCTATCGGCCCGAACGTGCTGGTTTGTTTTTATTTTCTTTTGTGGATATAATAAGTTAAAATAGACCAATAACATAGTTTAGGATACATTAAAAGCTTTATTAGCAACGTGACATGGCCACCATAATACCGAAAAGTAAGTATTCATTTTTTTTACCGAGTGTTTCACTCATTTCCCGGCTTGGGGATGTTGTGTAACAGTTTGTTGATTTTTTGTATGAAAATTGTATCCGTTATTATATTATTTATTTAATTAGGCCTTCCGCTGGTCAGGACTAGCACTCCGGCTCTGCAGTTCCTGCGCTTTCGTGGCAAGATCAACATACAGCGGCCCAAAGAGCCGCACTACGAGCGCGCCCGGGTGATTGCAGTGACGCAGCCCAAGTACCCGGAGCCACCGAAGGCCCGCAGCTGCTTTAAGACGCGGGCGGAGCGCACACAGCAGCAGTTGGAGAACCCGTACAACGAGATCATAGCGCGAGAGGTGCGCAACTGGCTGGACCACTCCAAGCTGGTGGCCATCTTTCACCTGAACTCTATCACCGCCGACGAAATCTTCCGCGTTCGCGTCCAACTGCACAAGCAGAACCTGCATCTCAAGTCCTACGGCCGCAAAATCATCGGCCAGGCCGTGGAAGGGACTCGCTACGAGGCCATTTTGCCGCTCTTCCACTCTAATCATTGCATCATCTTCTCGCCGGACCAGCAAAAGATCTCCACGTTGCTGAGGATCACGCGGAAAGTGCCACAGATGGTCCTGCTGGGCGGAATCGTGGAGGAGACCCTGCTGAGTAGGAACGAGCTCATGGCCTACGCCCAAATGCCTGGCCTGCAGGCGGCGCAGGCGCAACTAGTGCAGACCCTCAACCAGGCAGCTGGCCACCTCGTCCAGCAATTGCAGGCGCATCAGAACAGCTTTGTGCAAGTACTGGACGTCCATGCCAAGGGTGAAGGTAACAAGGATGCCGCACCGGAGGAGGCGACCCAGGAGTAATTGTAGTAAAAACCATGTTTTTGTTAAATAACAAGAAAAGCTAAATCAAAGTTTTTATCCATTGTCTTTCTCATACTACACTATAGCTTCTACAAATTGGTTAACTACTGCGGCACGACGCATGCCTTTTAAGACTAGAGAGATTGCACTTTCCGAACATCTGCTGGAATGATGGCGTCAGTTCGATGGCACCGCTTACGAGCTGATCGCGGCGGTCTGCTGCTGGTGCCAGCGCTGCCTGCAGTTATAGGCCAGGTTGGCCAGGGCCTCCGCAGCGTCCAGTTCGTCCTTGTGATGGAGCATCCAGCTATCCCCCCGAGAGGCCGTGGTATCATTGGTGAACATCGTTTGACACTGGCTGTTGCTGACGCTGCTCTTCTGCCTGAAAGCCATCGTTTTTGTATCTCAGATTTGCTACAGTCTCTCAAATGCTGCTCACCTAGTTGAATTCCACTCAATGTGATAGTTACTCCTGTCCGGCGTGAACTTTGCCGCGCTCTCCAGCCACTTGTTGAGTTGGGCGCCCGGTTGGGGGCTACAGTTGACGGCCGCGCCAGCTGAACTATCCCGCAGATACTTCTCCATCATCTGGTGCTTGTACTTGGCTCTGCCCACCATCGTCGTGGGCATACGTCTCCGGCCGGACAGATCCTCAGCAGACTCAACATAGAAGTTTGGCTTATACTGGGACGTGGAGTCGTTGTGGGCGTTCCCATCACTCCCGGTGCTGTGGCTGGACAAGCCGTCGTCGTCGTCCTCGCCGTCGTCCTCGAAGTCGTCATCGTCTCCAGCAGGACACGGGCGCATTTCCTCCTCCCAAATACTATCCTCCGACGAGATGCTGAACTGCTCCACATTGCCCCTCGCATTGTGGTTGTAGTTCTTGATCAGATGTCCCCACGACTTCTTGGCCTTCTCGCGCTCCGAGTTTTTTAGCTTCCGCCGCCAGTTAGCGAACCAATTACATATCTGAGTGTAGGTCAGTCCCGTCTCCCCTGCCAGTTGCTTCTTCTCGTCCCGGCTGGGATAGGGGTTCTCCCGGCGCCGGATCAGCCAGTCCTTGAGCATCCTCTTGATGTCAGGTGTAAATAGACGTTTGGCGGCTCGCGTTGCCGGCTGCAGTTCATCCTCCGGTGGCCATGCGCGTCTGAAAAACGTTCAGATCAGATCCATATTTATTTTCTTCAAATACAACTTTATTTAGTTAAGATATCACCTGCTGTGACGACGATTGCGTTTGGGTCGCGTTGACTTCTCCATGCCGACCTGAAAAGAATTGAAACATAACGTTAATGGAGCAGATCTGGCACGATATCATAATAATAAAGGCAATCATTTTAAAAATACCCTGTAAGTCAATTTAATTTCAAAACTCTCAGTGGGTGGCGCTATTTCTGGCCCACGGATTTTCATGTTTTTTGGCTCTGTTGGTGTTTTCATTTCATTTTCCCAACGAAAGAAATATTTAGGCTTTCTCTCCGCCACCGAGAGCGAAGCAGAGCAAGGCGAGTGGGATAATTGACGCGACGTTGAATATCAGAAGAGAGTCTTCTCCCAACAGAAGTCAAAATCTGTTAAGGGTCTCGTCTTTCCTTCTCATACGTTTATATGCCAACCTGAGTGTGTGTGAGTATGTTTTCATGTTTTTTTTCACCTAACCTCCTCTTGGTTGAAAAATTCATTGATAAAACAGGCGAATCATGTTTTCTCCGTCGATTGATACATATACTTTTCTGTTTATATATAGATCTTGTGACACTGGCTGGGTGTTTACGATTCGAAGCTCATTTTCACGTGACCCTTAAATGACACTTGAAACATTTGTTTTTCCAATGGGAAAATCCTGGGAAAACTCCAAATACTTTAAGGATGCATCGTTTTTGTTGACACCTAGAGGCGATTGCATTAACATTAACACTAACATTATATAATCTAACATAACACCATTGACTTGTTTTGTCTTATTTCATTATTATTAAACACGGTATACGGTATACGTTTTAGGGTTCATCACTGTCTTCCCCAAAAAACACATATCTGCACCCACCTGTGGATATTCGGTCTATATTTCCGATTATGTTTCGTTATTTTTATAAAATTCTGAAATAGCCGAGGGCTTATGCTTCGTTCGACGTTCTGGCCAGACTGAACTGAAAGAATGTTTTTCAGAGACCCAAAGAGGACTCTTCTCCGACGGTCGGCTGAAGAGTGGGGCCGAGTGGGGACACTTTTAATCTATTTACAAAATACTGCTAGATATGTGTGCTTATTTTAAAACAAAAATTCGTTCTCGGGAGAACGCTTGCGAATTACTTTCGCTCTCGATGCCCACAGCCATTGGGGGTGTGCAGCGTGAATGATGATGAGATGAGACGGTGGCCATGACGTCTTACAATTTAAATTGTGTCGCAACTCATTGCTGAAACACAACAATTTGTGTTTTATTGGCGCACACAAAGCCAAAATAGCTCAAGTGTCTGATAATATGGTAGGTCGCAGAAATTAGAGTCGTTACAAAGTTTATTCGGATTAGAATTAATGATGTCCTTTTCAAATAATTTGATTGATACTAGTTTTATATTTTATTGAGTGATTATTAGCACCGAGAGTATGCTCAAGATATAAAGATATTATATATATATATGTCATGTCTGCCAAAAGTACAGGCGACACAGAATACCGAATCGGTACTACCGATTAAATTCCGGTTACCTTTAACTGAAGTTAAGAAAAAAATTTAAAACTTGGAGATTCTAAAAAATAAGTTCTAAAGTTCTTAATCTACAAATTATTAATATAAGAAAGAATGAGAACATTCGAAAATTCCGTTACCGCGTGCAGAGCTGCCAGATCAGTGCGTCTAAGTGTGCCCGTTCACGGCGATGTCTACAAATACAGCAGTGCGAAATTGTATTCGGTATTTTTAGCGCTTTTCGAGCAACAATTGTTTATATCTGAAACGTAATAATAAATTGAAATACGAATTAATTGAAAGCTAATCACCGGGCAGCCATGAACGAATCGGTGCGATACGACCGCTGTCACCAGGTGCAGCTGGGCGTTCACAACGAGGTGGAAGCGAGCGACGCCGCCGAGGAGGATCCCCAAAGTCTGCCGCCGCTGGGTACGGGTACCGTAAGTGCCGTCGATCTTTTTTAATTGTCTAGTCCCTGACTCATTTATGGTTGTTGTTCGCGTTCGGTCTTTACGTGTCGCCAGACCCTCTTCACCCACGACGGTGTGCTGCTGAAGAAGGCCAGCGCTGAGCACATCTCGGATCTTAACACCAGCGGCTCCCTGTCGCTGGTAGAGTACTCGTCGGCGGAGCTGCCGCGTCGTCGACTGCTGCTGGAGTGGCAGCCGAACGACAGCATCATGATAGCGGACGACAGCCAGGACCAGGGCGACTGGGCGCTGGTGGATAGGATATCGGGCAGGACGCGCACCACATCCGAGTGCCGTGCCTTCAACACAAAGCCGAGTGGCGGCGGCAGCGGTGGGGTATCCCGCGCCCGCATCATGCGTGCCCAGCTGGACGACCTGCACTCCGTGGAGGTGCGTCATCGCGGCCAGACCATACGATTCATGCGCAAAGGCAGCGGTGGCCTGCACAGCGAGTACTTCTTTCAGCACGGCAATGCCGACCTCTTTGTGCGCTCCATGCGCGATCTACACTTCATCGAGAGTAACGGCAACGAGGTGTACACTATCCTGACCACCGAGAATCAGAAGTTAAAGAAGACCTTTGCGGAACTGGACATTGGCCAGATCAAGTCCAGCCACTTGCCGCGCGACAGCTGGCTGCCAAACAAGCTTGCCGGCTTCCTGGGCAACATACCAGACTACGTGCAGCCGCCGTTCCAGCGCTCGCCCAAATCCCGCCCCGGTTCGCTCATTGCCGGCGAACGGCAGACCTCGCCAGACAACTACCAGATAATCGGCTTAAGTGGCAGCACGAATAGTGCCTGCTCCTCGAACGGACAGAGCCGCGGCGGAAGTGCAGACAAGTCGCCGGCGGACAGCGAACTGGAGAATCTGGAGAAGATGGTAAACAATTTGCCGGATCGCCAGCGTGTGGAGCGAGGTGAGTTGTGGAAGATGGAACCCCCAGAAATTTCTAGCTATAACTCGTTTCGCTTTGCAGGCTTGCCTCTCACTGAGGCGCAGTGGCTGGAGTTCCAAACGCCCGACGGCCGCATCTCGGACAGCGATCGCATCCGGGAGCTCGTCTTTCGCGGCGGCATCGTTCACAGCCTACGGCCGGAGGTGTGGAAGTTCCTGCTCAATTACTACCAGTGGTCCGACACCCAGGTTGAGCGCATCGAGCGACGCAAGCAGAAATCCGTAGAATACTACAACATGAAAGCCCAGTGGCTGGCCATGACGACGACCCAGGAGGCGAACTTCAGTGGGTATCGTGAGCGCAAGTGCCAGATCGAAAAGGATGTTAAGCGCACGGATCGCACGCTGCAGTTTTTTGCCGGTGAGGACAATCCGAATCTGTCGCTGCTGCAGGGCATCCTCATGACCTACGTCATGTACAACTTTGACCTGGGCTACGTCCAAGGCATGTCTGACCTGCTGGCACCCATTCTGGAGATGCAGGTGAACGAGGTGGACGCCTTCTGGTGCTTCGCGGGCTTCATGGAGTTGGTGCTGACCAACTTTGACATGGACCAGGCGGGAATGAAGACGCAGTTCGCGCAGCTCCGTCGGCTGATCGAGTTCGCCAATGCTCCGCTGTTCCAGTATATGCGCTCCCATGATTCGGACAACATGTACTTCTGCTTCCGTTGGCTGATCGTCTGGTATAAGCGGGAGCTGAGTAACGAGGATGTTCTCCGGCTGTGGGAGTGCCTCTGGACCCGCCTGCCCTGTCCCAATTTCCACCTGCTCTTCTCGGTGGCCATTCTTGATCAGGAGACGAGCGTTATTATCGAGAGTCAGTATGAGTTCACGGAGATTCTGAAGCATGTCAACGAACTATCCGGCCACATTGATGTCCAGAAGACACTGGAGATCGCCGAGGCCATCTATCTGCAGCTCAAGGCTTCGGAGACGCTGCCCAACGACATACGGGCCATCATTGGCGAGCCCCTGCTTCCGGCAACCGCCAGCGGCGAGGAGGTTGATGCTGCCGCAGCCTTGGATGATGAGGCGGCATACTCGGACGATGGCTTCGACGAGCTGGTGCGGGAGCTGACGCCGGAGGAAAAGCTGCGCCAGCAAACACTCCTGGAGGAGGCGTGCGAGCGCTCGCTCTTTCTGCAGTACCATTAACGAACGACTTGGAGGAACCGTGGATGAAGCCAAACCAAAAGCTGGTAGCGCAAATTACACTGCCCACTATGGGGTCCTTTGGGCAAACCAGATGATTCTGTTCAGGGCTGCTGGGTAATCAAATTATTCTAGAAAGTAATCGGTATTCTTTTCGAAAAATTGCTTAAAAGTAGATATGTTTTAAATTTAAAGCGATGAGCAACCCTAACAGGCATCTTCTTTGTACAATTAAGTTAAAACCTTTGGGGCAGTGTTGTTATTATCTTAGACTGTAAGACTCAAAGTTTACTACCGCATCGAACGCGAAGCTAAGCTAGCCAAGTGCTTTAAATTCTGCTGATACACAGATTTATATATATATTGTATATTATACATATTTGTACGTTTTTGTATTTATTGTAAGTTTTTCCCGACCCCTGAAATCCCAACTAGAACCCAACGCCCCCATCCCAATGTCAAAGAGCCGCCCCTTATGCTCCCTTCAGATAGGTTATTATCTGTTTAAAGTAGACTCAAAGGATTTGAGATATTTTAACCTGGTTTTCATCGTCCAAAATTCCACACGCGCAGCTTTTGTTGTTTCCTTTCCTAGTTTACACTCATTTCCTGTGAATACACACATAGTTATACCACATACAACACATACCCAAAAGTACATACATTCAAAATGCGTAGTAAAAGTATCTATAAATAAAACACCCGGTTTGCACACACGATAATAGAAGCGCTTTGTTGTTAATTAGTGTTTATAATGGGGAAATTTTAAGTGGGAAATCGACGTGTTTCCAAACTAATACATCACGGGTCAACAGCACTCACTGATAAGGCGCTTGGATTCGTGTCATCTGAGTTTCAGTGTCTTTCATGCTACGAGTGCATGGATTGATGCCTCTGGCTGGGCCATGCAAATGGAATACAACCATTATAACAACAAATAAAAATTAAAAATATAGCGAAATTATCGGTGCAAAGTGTTTGCCTTTCCTATTTTAAATACCAGGTGAACAGAAACCACTAGACAAGCATGTGCTGACTTCACTGGAATATCCGATCGAAAGAGAGACTTGGCTCGCCCTAAGAAAGATATTAAGCCCAGTACTTCGTTGGTTAAAAAGGGATAGCTGCTGTATACTCCGAGACAGCAGTGGGTCGTGGGATAGGGGGGAAAGTAACTGATAACGAATACTCAGAGAGAGCAGTAGTTTGTTGGCCAGGGGGGATAGCGGCTCTGTACTCACGGAGAGCAGTAATTCGTTGGATAGGGCGGGGGGAAAGCTGCTGTCTACCATCGGCCAAACTATAACGGTTCTTAAGCTGCAAAAATGCTGTTCAGTGCCTGCCTACTACTGCATTCTGTGCGCCTGGTACATGAAATCAAGAAATTGATTAATTTGTACTGAGAAAAAAAGAAATTTATTGTCTCCAAATCATAATGGAAATTCTTGACCTTTCTCATTTCGAATACCAGGCGAACAGAAAGCAGTAGGCAGCCATGCATATTAATATTTTAATACCATGTTCCTAGTGGGCTAGAAAGGGATAGCTGCTTTATTAGCGAGAACAGTTACAAGTGGGGGAATT
>JAEIIM010062144.1:0-14148 GCA_018874515.1 Drosophila greeni | reverse complement strand
GAGAATTTGATTCCGTATGGTGAGTCACGGTAACTACAGTTAGGGTTATTCAATATACTGGTTGTATTCATACGAAATGATCTTTAATTGGGGAAACAGTGGAGCGATTAGGGACCCTTTGTGTGAAGTGTATTCAAACTTCCGAATTCCGCAATATAATGCCCAAATTATAATTTGCATGGCATGATCAACGTTATTTGTAATATATATTTAAGTTTTCCTATAAAAGGGGAAGCAACGAAAACCAACATACATTCAGTTAGTTCAAAATGTTTTCCGCGTTGCTAAAGTTCTGGTTCAGCTTTGCTGTGTTGACCCTGTATTCTGTGATGGCTTTGCAGGATCATGCCAAGGATAATGGTGATGTATTCATTATAAATTACGATAGCTTCGATGGTGATGTGGATGATATATCCACCACCACACCAGCTCCAAGAGAAGCCGACTACGTAGATTTTGATGAGGTTAATCGCAACTGCAATGCCAGTTTTATAACTCCAATGCGTGAGTTTGGGAGGGAAGACTAATGCTTGAATCGGAAACCTAAAAGTGAAATTCTTTCAGCCAACGTCCTGCAGTTTAATAGCACAGGTGAGCTACCGGACGACAAGGACAAAACCAGCATGGTAAGTGGGTTTTCTGCTCATCTATATCTATTACCCATCTCACTTCTTGGACAGTGCTATTTCCACTGCTTCTTTGAAAAGTCGGGTTTGATGAAAGACTACAAGCTGAACACGGAGCTGGTGCGCAAATATGTGTGGCCGGCCACCGGCGATTCCATCGAGGTTTGCGAGAACGAGGGCAGTAAGTAGCAGAAACAGAGAGCCGAAATTGCGTTACAAAATCTTGCATCCCCAGAGGACGAATCAAATGCTTGCGAACGGGGCTTTGCCATTGTAAAGTGTGTCGTCATCAGAGCCCTTACGGATGCCAGGAACAAGCCCACCGTCTAAGAACTCCAGCAAAGCACAAGTTTAAACCTTTTTTAGTAGAAAATTATGATTATAATTAAATATTGCTATACACACAGCTCGCACGATCTACTCCTCCCGTATTTTCTTGGGCCAACTATCCCGTGCCGTCGCGTCCGCCGCACACGGTGTTGCTGTAATTGAGCAGGCGGCTCAGCCGCTTGCCAATGGGCTTGGGGTACTGGTTATTCTTCAGCAGGAACTCCTTGGACTGGTGCTCCACGGCCCCGTTGTCCAATTGGTACTTGCAGAGCGTGTGCAGGGGTCGCACGAGAGATTGCCTCAGCTCTGGCCGGGACTCGAGCACGGCCAAGCACTGGGCGGCGGTTTCCAGAGTGCTCAGGCAGCCTTCCGTGGGCTGGGTGCGGATAATGTAGTCACTAATGCCCACTGCGATGAGTTTCACCTGGCGCAGGCTGTGCAGAGCGGGGCTACTAGCATAGATGGCCTTGGCCTGTGGCCAGGTTCCGTCTATGAGAACCAAGGTGTAGGGACCGACGCTGCGATCCACTTCCTCCAAAGGCACTGAATCCCGGCTGGGATAAAGCAACAATGTCGTCGGAGAGTCAAAGATTCTCTGGAGTTCCGCGTGGTTTTTGTGATTCGGAAACCGCTTGCCCTTGTAAACCACACACATGCCGGGCTCTAGGCCCAACTGGAGCATCAGGGCCGTCCGCAGCGACCGCTTCTCCTCGGCGGGATGCTGGAGGATGACGATTCGAGAGGCCACCGCCTCCGGTGGGTGCGGTAAAGCGGGACACCAACAAACAACCACCGGTCGTCTACAAAGATTTCGTCATTAGAACTGTGATTTCAGGAAAGCTTTCCCCGGATTACCACTCACTTGCACTGCTCACACTTGTCGCGTCTCTCGGGCGGATCGGCGCTGATGCCGACAAGGTCCAGCCAAGCTTCATTTTCACTCGTTTCCATTGATTAAATTAGGGTTAATTCAGCTATTAAAAATATGTTGATTATCAAAATATGAATATATCGATATTTTTGTCTAAAGATGATATATTTATATCACGATTTTTTGGTTGCCCATATATCGAAATTGCGTTTTTTTTTTAAATATTTTTTGATATTTTTTGAGGTCCTTTGAAGATACATCTTCAGCATAAAATATGTTCATTTGGTTTGTACGATCACAGAATGCGTTAACGGGATTGGTAGAGATGTATAGTGAGGTGACTATCGTATCCCATACATCGGTATTTGCTATTTGGTATTTAGTATTTGGGCCAGGGCTTTCATGGGAGTTGTGTACACGGTTTTAAACTCATCCCGATTGATGATTCCCTGCACCAGCATGGCCGGCACCCGTTGGCGCGCACACCAGGGACCACGGACTGGATGCGGTTAAGTTCCTTGCAGTTGGCAAGGAACAGCTCTTGGATCTTAAACTCCTCCCACTGCTGGATCGTCCTGGTCTTCCTTGTAGTTGATGCTGCGGTGCAGCTTCTCCCGCTGCCGTGGGCCGACGCTCCGCAGCAGCTTCGCCGGCGGCCGCCGCCATGATACGCTTCTTAACCTGGCGACCTTGCCCCGTTCCTTGAGCAGCTCTCCAGGCCTTCAGCTCAGGCTTGGCGCGCATTATCATTTATTTGTATTTTTTATTTGTACTATTTATCGGCAGATTGAATTCCAGCGTTATCGTTATCGAATACTTTGACAACAGCTGTTACGAACAGAAGGGAATTAGTGTTTATGGGGTGAAAAGTTACTGAATATGTTACTGTTACTTTAATTTGGGACTTTAAATACTAATAAATAACATATTTACTGAATTAATCAAAATCGACTATAAAGAGGAGCAATTCAATAAAGTTTTTAGTAGCATAAACCATTTAACCATACAATTCAAAATTTACACCTAATTCTCGATGACCACACATTGTGTATTCCTCTCCGCATAAACCTTACAGTCCAGCTTTCTGTTTTCTATTTAGGTTTTATACATGAATAAAATTAGGCTTAAAGTTTAAAAAATTTGTAGTATAATTTAAGCAAAATGCAGAGTATAGGATGGACGCTGATCATGAAACGTGGCTGTTTGTGCCGAAAGGAGACGCTGAACATCAACGGATCCCGTTACACGGTCCGGGAAAGGCTAGCCCAAGGGTTTGTATTAGGTTATATAGCACTATCTCCTCCGGAATATCTAATCTCTGGCTGCTGCTTTCCATACAGGGGCTTCAGTCTCATCGACCTTGGGGAAAACGCGGCCACGCGACGGAGCTATGCGATAAAGCGCATCACCTGCCACAGCATCGACGACCAGAATATAGCCCTGCGGGAAATCGAAAACTGCCGGAAAATCGACTCGGAGAACGTCATCCGAGTGGTGGACTACGAACTGAAGGGCCAGGCGGACATTGTGATCAACACCACTAGCACCTTATACATCGTGCTGCCATACTATAAGCATGGAGCTCTGGCGGATCACTTGCTGGCACGGGCGCGGAAACAGGACCACATGCCCGAGGCGCAGATCCTGCAGATCTTTCTGGGCGTCTGCGAGGGACTGAAGGCCATTCACGAGGCAAAGCCGGTGCCACTGGCCCACAGGGATCTAAAAACTGCCAACATCTGTCTCTCGGACTCGTTCGAGCCCATCATCGTGGATCTGGGCTCCATGACCGAGGCGCGGCTGCAGATAGTGAGCCAGTCAGATGCCCAGCGACTGCAAGACGAGGCGGAGGAGAGAAGCTCCATTGTTTACCGGGCTCCCGAGTTGTTCACTGTGAAATCATACTGCACCATCGACGAGCGAACGGATATATGGGTGAGAGATTGATATTCATATGTGTAGATGCTTAAAAATAACCACTAAAATCCTACTTTCAGAGTCTCGGATGTGTGCTGTACGCAATGTGCTACTTCAGCTCACCCTTTGATCCCATCTACGAGCGGGGTGACAGCGTGGCCTTGGCCGTGCTCAGCGGCAATGTAAACATTCCAGAAGATTCCATCTACACCGACGTAAGGCAATCTTACCTAGCACATCTAGACATATTTATTAAATGGCTCCTCTTACCACAGGACATGCACGAATTAATCAATTACATGCTACGCACTGATCCCATGGAACGACCGTTTATCTTCAGTGTCATCGAGCGCACCCACGATCTGATACAGAAACTTGAGGGTCGCTTGTAGCTCTATCTCACTGGATTCCATCTCGTCTATACGCATTTTGATAAGTCAGATACACCGCTAACTGTTTTTTGACTATGTATTATTGTAACATAATTGTAAACCTGCAGAGATTTTGTGAACTAATGTCTAATTAATCTAGCTTTGTATTCCTTTAGTCTAAAACTAGTGGTCGTCGCGGGTCAGTCCTGGACAGTTGGAGTCTAGATCCGCCGAATCCTCGTAGTGCGTGCCACACCAGTAGCAGAAAGAGTAGGCGGTGCGCAAGTAACCAGTGAGGAGCTCTAGCTGCTCGGCTGGAGTGTAAAGTTCCTCTTTCGGCGTCTCCTCTTCCGCCTGATTCGATTCTTCTTCGCCATCGCTATCCTCTTCCTCCTTTGGCTTGGGTGGCCAGAAGAACTCCAAATCTGGCTCAATAAGACTAGCTTTTAGATCCAAGGACTCGCACGTTTGCTGGCATCTCCTTATATCGTATTGCAGCTTTCTCTCCTCGGCCTTTTGGGTGGCACGTCTTCTATAGGCCTCCGTGCTGATTTCCTCTCCGGATTCAACGCCCGCCCTTTGCAAAAGGTGAGCTCTCCTCATTTCCTGCCTCTTGGCAGCCAACTCTGCGATGGCCGCTTCCCGTCCCAGGCCTCCGCGCCCGGTTTTGATCGTAATTCCTACAGGTTCTTTGCGAGCATCGGGTTGTTTTCCCAATCCAGAACCCGCTTTATAACCCATTTTTGCCAGGAGTTGGAAGCCCTTGTTGTCCGTCGACAGAGGTTGACTTAGTGATTGTTGGAGACGAGCGTTGTCCACGGTTCCAGAAGCAGCGGTAGCCTCCCGTTGGCGCTTCTTTTGCTCCTCCTTTTTTGTTTCCACTTCAATCTGTCTCTTCTTGCCGCGATCCTGCACCAGGCTGGGACGCACCTCCTGTAAGCTATATGGAAAAATACAAGTTATTTGAAGTCCTTTAAATAATATCTACAAGAGGAAGAGTTATCTCTACCCAGCCAGGAATTTGTCCGACATATAGTCATCCTCTTCGTCCGACATTTTGTGTTGTCTAACTAGTATCACAGAAACTGAAATAACAACTCGGTTTTTATAAAGTTTTAAAATGCAAAATTAATAGGCCGGTGTGTTTCTTTTTTCGCGACAGTGTGACCAGCATCCAATATTGATCAGCTGGTATTTAGGCAATTAAAACTGTTATAAAGAGTTATCGAACTTATTCGTTTGCGGCAAATTAAAATGATTCCTAGTCTTAATCAGTTTAAGATTACATATTCATATGTTATTTTAAGTCGTTTGTAAAATAGGTCTATTTTACAAAAAACAAAGCAAGCTCAGTTGGTTAACTGTAAACAAGTCAGCGGTAATTTAATATCATATATTAACTGCTGTTCTAGCCACAGGAAAAATGTCGTCTGAAGAATATACCGCCAAAAGAAGTATTTCCTGTCGAAATATTCAATTGCAGAACGCCCAGGCGGCGGTAGCCCGTGGATCAGCCTCCGTGGCTATCTCAGCGAGCAATGGCGTGGTCATCGCTGCAGATAAGACGCCCCCATCGAAGTTGTGTGACATGCACAGTGTTCGCCATGTGGAAATGATCGACAAGCACATCGGCATGGTCTACTCGGGAGTAGATCCGGACTTCCGTATCCTGCTGACAGCAGCCCGCAAGTTCGCCCAACTCTATTACCTGGCCCACCTGACGCTGATCCCGGTGACGGAGTTGGTGAAAAGCATGGCCAAAATCATGGAAGATCATACCAATCTCTGCGCCATTCGCCCCTTTGGAGTTTCGCTTTTAATCTGCGGCTGGAGCGAAGGATGTCCACAGCTCTTCAAAGTCGATCCTTCGGGACTCTACTCCGGCTGGAAGGCGTCTGCCCTGGGAAAGAATGCAGATCATTGCAATAAATTGCTGGTGGAGCGCTACAGCGAAATTATGGACATTGAAGATGGTATTTACACCGCCCTTCATACGCTGTGGCAGGCCGGCTGCAAAATGATTCCCGACAATATAGAGGTGGGAATATGTAGTGAAAACGGATTCCACCGTATGGACCATGGCGTACTTCAAGAGTATTTGTTGTGTTTTCCCTCCTAGCCTCTGTACCTTCTTTATATCATCATTTTACAATTGTTTTAACAGAATAGCTTTTGAACTGAAGTTGGGAGGTTTGTTCTTTTTGATTGGCAAATGTACAAAAGTGGGGAAAACTGTTGGACTGTAACGAGGAGTAACTTTAATTCATTTGTAGAAGGAAAACCTGAGAATTTTAACAAAGGAAAATGGAGATTCTACTTCAAATGGGTAATTAATGGTAAATTAAAAAAGTTAATGCAACAAATTGATTACTTAATTTACAATTTAATTGTTGTATATAGTTGTATTGTTCACAAATCTGGGAAGGGCACGATAAATTATTTTGGAATAGTTTTCTGGAACGATGAGATCTCGAAATGCAGACATGTAGCCAAATTAGAAGGCTTTTTGGAATAAAGCAAACAGTCTGCAAGGTGTTTATCCATCGCTTTCTACTTACTCACGATTTTGTATTGTGGCGCGCCCTTGTGATGCTGAAATCATCGATCCACGAGCATTGATTTTGTTTTTTGCGATGATTTCCAAGTTTTTGATGCTTTTGTTGATATCGATGTTAAGCGATGCATCGATATTTGACGTAACATCGGTTACCTGTTGCCCTATTAAGTGATATAAATATATCATCCCTAGAAAATATCGATATATTGATATATTTTCATCAGCTCTTTTTATTTCCCATGTGCTTCGATTTCAAAAGTCAACATTTCTTGTATTTAGCTAAACTTCAAACAAACCCCGCAGGATGGGCACTGTAAGTACCTTTATAAGCCATATATTGCTGGTATTGAATTATTGCAAACGGTCACTTGCAGAAAAAGGTGAAAATCAGCTCGGTGAAGCGGGCGGCTCACCTGAAGTCAAAGAAAACACCGCTCTCAAAGCAGCAACAACAAAAGAATAAGCAGAAGCGCGACCAACTGCACTCCAAGCGTGAGCAGGGACAGAATATATTCTCCCAGAAGGCGCGGAAGAAGGATAACTTAGCCCAGCGGAAAAAGCACAATAAACTGGCCTCCCTGGGTCTGAATCCGGAAGACGGCAACGAGGATGACGACGATCTGATGCTGGACAATGTGGCCGACATGCTTGATGGCGACGACTTGGCCCTGTTGCAAGCCAACAAGCGCAAGAGAAAGGCCAGGGCTGACGACGGGGACGGAGCTGAGCAACAGGCATCCGTTGGGTTGGAAAGGGCCTACGCCTCGGACACCAAGAAAGAGCAGGCTGCGCAAAAAATCAAGCTGGATCTGTTGCCAATCAAATCCAGAGATGGCCAGATCATCACCCGAACCACAGAGGTGGACTATTTGCCAAAGCCAAAGCTCAAGAAGAAGGATGAAGAAGTAGAGGACGTAGAGGACTCTGAAGAAGAGGCGGAGGGCGACACCGAATTCGAGGATAGCGACGACGATGTGGTCAACGATGCCGAGGCAGCATCAGCGTCCAAAAATGTCCCAAAGCTTATTTCCACGACGGACCTTCTGATTGCTCGTCAGCAGGAGATAGAGCGTCAGAAGTATCGCATCGGCATCATTTGCTCTGGCTTGCTTGAAAAGCCCGAGGACAAGATGCGCAACTTCCATGCCCTCTACGAGCTCATGGACGAGATAAACCCAGCCACTAGGCTGCCCAACCTAATGCCAGTTCGGAAACTTGCCATAATATCCATAACGGAGATCTTCAAGGACATTCTGCCCGAGTATCGAGTTGGACAGGTGGACACCAAGATGCAGACGCTGCGTAAGGCCACCCTGGAGCGGGTGACGTTCGAGAACGCCCTACTGCAGCAGTTCAAGAAGTTTCTGCAGAAGCTGGAACACCTCACGGCGCAGGTGAACAAGAGAGGCGGACTAAGGACGCCTCAGACCATCAAGTTGGCCACCGTGGCCGTGCAGTGCATGTGCGAATTGCTGGTGGCGCATCCCTACTTCAACTACGTGCAGAACATAGCCCAGCTGCTGGTATACATGCTGAACTGCAACTACCAGGAGATGAGGACGGCGGTCAACGAGTGCTTCCGGACGGTATTTGCCAATGACAAAAAATACGAAATGGCCCTTTTCATTGTGAGGCGAATCAACAACCTCATCAAGACGAAGCAGAACAACGTCCATGTTGAGTGCATCACCTGCCTGATGGGCCTGAAAATTAAGAGCGTGAATCTGGATGCCGAGAAGGAGAACGAGCTGAAGCAAAAGAAGCTGGAATCGCACCGTCAACGTCTAATTAGTCTGTCCAAAAAGGAGCGGAAGAGGCGAAAGAAGCTAACCGAGGTGAACAGGGAACTGGATGAGACCCGCGCCGAGGAAAACAAACAAGCCAAGAACCTGAAGCTTACCGAGATCATCAAAATGGTATTCACCATCTATTTTCGTGTGCTGAAAAACGATCCTACGTCTCGCGTGCTTAGCGCCATTCTGGAGGGCTTGGCAGAGTAAGTTTCCCTTGCCGTGCTGCTAGAAGACATTTCTGATCCTTGGTTTTACTTCAGATTTGCACATGTCATCAATCTGGACTTTTTTGCTGACCTTATCGATGTGCTCAACCGAATTTTGGAGGAACAAGAAGAGCTGGGCTATCGGGAACGCCTGCATTGCATTCAAACAATATTTGTGATTCTGTCAGGCCAGGGTGAGGTGCTGAATATCGATCCCATTCGATTCTACCAGCATTTCTACCGCAATATGCTGGCCGTGCAGGCTGGCAAGAATCACGACGACTTTGCCATTATTCTGCGCACCTTGGACGAGGTCCTGGTGAAGCGGCGACGGAATATGAGCCAACAACGTCTAATGGCATTTGTGAAGCGTCTGCTGACGGGAAGTCTGCACCTGCTTCACAACGGCACCCTGGCCACGCTGGGCACTATTAAGCAGACCTTCCAGCTCACCTCGGTTCTCGATGCCCTGCTGGACACGGATACCAGCATTGGTTCTGGCCGCTACGACCCCGAGCTGGACGATCCGGAGTACTGCAATGCGGCCAGCACGGCACTGTATGAACTCGCCCTCCTGTCGCGACACTATCATCCCACGGTGCGGCGAATGGCCATGCACATAGCCAACGGAGTTCCAGCCTCCGGCGAGGGAGCGCTGCCCACCGAAATCGGCAAGCTGTGAGTATTAATAGGCTAATCTTACAGCTATCTGTTCTAATTTTGCATTATTTTTTAGTTCCTCTCACGACCTGTTCGCGCAGTACGACAGCACGCAGATGGCCTTCAATCCGACGATACCCCTGCCAAAAGCAGGTCAACCCAAACTGAAAAAGGGCAAGCAGCTGTATATCCGCTCAGATTTTAAGCAGGAATACGGAAAACTGCTGCGGGAGGGCAGAGCTTCACACAGTACAGATAAGAACATGTTGCAATTGGACTTTTTTAGTGCACTCCAATAAAGTATGTTAAGAGATTTTAAACTTGAATGATTAGACAAATATAGAATGTAAAAGGAAGGAAATTATTGGTGAAGTTTTACGATAGCTACCGTCGTCAATTGGATAGCTTCGTGAAAATAGCACGAAAAAATGCAATTACCTCATCTTTGCTTTTGTAGAATACTTCTCATTTAATTTCGTGACAGAGGTTCCTTGAAGTATATTTCAACGCTTGGGTTCTAAAACTAACCATAAGGATCTATGCTCGGAGCTCCTAACAATTTAAAAAGAAGTTAAGCCTAGTCACTAAGTCTAATTCCATAAATCCGGGTACAGGTGCCAGGGGTCGGAGGTGTTGCGCCAACTATGCGGTGGACCCACCACCGCGCTGCCGTTGTTGTCCAGCGCTGGCCGGCGGCAGATACTCTCGGTTTCCGCTGCCCACCACCTGGGCTTGTGGCTGTTGGCCAAAGGCAGCCAATGAGTTATCGGGGAGTGCTCCAGCGGCGGTGGCCAGCAGGCCGGCTGCAGCTGCAGTCGGTGCCAATCGATTAGTTCCACCGCCAGGAACTATGGCGGGCCGGAGGACCGCGCCGGCTCCGTAGGGGCTCTGAGCTTGGACGGAGGGTGTGGGCGCAGCCGAGGGATAAGACCCCCGTCCAGTGTTGTAGCCAGCCACCTGGGGCGGAACTCCGGTGGCACGAAGAGTTCCAGTGGTGGCAACCGGTGCTCCGAAGGCAGTCGTGGTGGCGGCACTCGGTCGATACGCGTTAGCATTGGGTTGTGTGGCCAAGTTGGAGCCACTTCGTTCGGAGTAGTCGTAAATGTAGGCGTTGTTGGCATATAAGCTGGGAGCAGAGACACAGTCATACTGATTCCACCACACGCATACCAATGTTTCCTGGCTGAACACGGTGCCATTGGGACAGAGGAAGGAGTACGTCCGGTTGAGGGCGCAGATATGGAAGACCTGGCACTGGGCTTCGATGTCAGCATAATATCCGGGCAAGGCCTGCTGTGAGCAGTCGAAATTCGTGCGTGGCACCTGGGCGTAAATGGGGTAGTCCACTCCCGGCACACCCGGAATGGCCGAATAGTCGCCATCGCCATCGTTGTAGTCCCCAGCATCCGCACCCGTTGTCCCACTGGGAACTCGAATGCCAGAACCGCCCGGAGCGTTTCCATACTGAGGCGTCTGTGGGCCATAGGGACCACTACGCGAGGATGACGATGGTATTCCTCCCGGTGAAGGTCTCCTTGACTGGCTGATGCTGTTACTGGGTCCCACTGCGGCCGGTGCTCCAAAGGCCGTGGTAGCTTGGCCGCTGGGCGTGAAACCCACGGCAGGTGAGGGGAACAGGCCCGGCCCTCCATACGCAGTGGTGGCCGGTGCAGGGGTCAGTGGAAGGGCAGCCGCCGTGGGATATGGACCGGGGCTAAGGCGACCTCCGGCCGTGGCTCCGCCCACACTGGCTACCTCGGGACGGCCATAGTTGTAGCCACTTTGAGCCTGCCAATTAAAAGGTTTAAATTAATAAAGAGAAGATATACTAAGGAGAAGCCCCCAAAGCACTCACCTGAACCTGCAACTGGGCCATACCTCCGCTCCAGAGCAGCACCAGAACTGGAAGAAACAGACGAGCCAACATTAGCGCTTTCTAATCGTGTTTGTGTGGGTGCAGAATCTGGCGAAGATCTGCTCTGAGCTGTGGAACCGACGACGCACCAAATCGAAATGAACGCCTGGCCAGCCATCGAAGGCGGTGGTAGCGAAGAGTTTCGCAGTCCCTATTAAGGCCAAGTACGTCGCGATTCTGGGCGCTGATAGTGCGGCCAAGACGGCTCTGCATTGCGATCTTTATTTATCAGCTTCCTACCCCTACTCTGAAGGCACAGTGGTATGTATATCTTCCAATCAATAAGTAGACAAGGCAATTAATGATTTTTAACAAAGACTGCATAATATTTAAGATGCATAACGCCATCGACTTTTTCTGCACCCGAGAGAGCGGTTTAGAGTCAGCTTGCATTTGGTAATTCATATTTTTGTGCTATGTATATTATTATTATAAGGATTATTTACCAAAGTAGGTGTTTGATTCGATATTTTCAAGGGATACCCATTTAAAATCTAAACCTAGGATTTTTGTTGCTTCAGTCAAAGTTAAAGGATGGTTTTCTTGGAAAGCACCTCTACCACTGTGCCAATTGCAGCAATAACGCACTGCAACATCAATTGGCTGCCAAGAATTGCGGCAGCCGGCGGGCCAAAGGCAAGACGCATGCCTCGTAAATATGCAAGGCAGCAAAAACTTAGACAGACAGACGCCCCTCGAAAGGAAGTGCTAATAGTGATGAGGCGGACAGCCGATCGCTCGTCACTCTTGAGTTACGCGCCGTGTTGGATTGGGTTGGGGTTGGGTCTGGGTCAGCTCCAGATGCGGCTTGTTGGCCAACTCACCTGCCAAGACGCACGAGCAGCGTTGCAGTGCCCCTTGCACTTGCATCATTGCAAATATGATGTTTCTCTGCTGAGATATCCTTTAAGTCCTTTCCTGATGGCACGACGACCCGCTACGAACTGTCCAAAACCAGAGAGACAACTGCAGGGCAACTTAGAACGTCGCTAGAATTTTATACAAGTTCCTCCGGCCGACTTGGTTGCATCGCATCTTTTGGAAAATTTATGTGGCAGCTGCCCCGAAGAGCGACGACAGTTCATCAGTTCGTTTGTGCTTGCGCTTTAGCAGATTTACGACTCTGGATTATCCATTGTTGTGCCGGCGTCCAGTTATCAGAATTCATATATCAGCGCGACCCTACGTGACGTATACGTAATATAAGTTACGTATACGCCGATCAATTTAATATTATGGCCACTTCAAGTGTAATGAAATTGCAATCCGATCCGAATTTGTCCTTGGGGGCAGTAAATTCGATTCTCTTGCAAATGTATTCGGTAGCAATGACAAAAATATTTAAATTTCGCCTGATTACACGAGTATTTTACGACTGTTGTGGGGCTCGACCTTACCTCAATGATTTGTATTGGAGAAGCCATCGTTGCATTTGTGTCAAGGCGAGTTCTGAGAGTTTGAGTCCAGCCAAGTTGACTTAATGCCTCTATAGTAATGATTTAATCAGTCGGTTAAACAATTGCAAGGCATATCCCATATATTTCCCTACTAAAGGCGCATTACGATCCATCTCGTTTCGTATTTACGTTTATATGTACTTTATTAAGTTTAAATAAATATTTACAAACAGAGACAGCAAGACACGTACACAGATTGTTCAAATAGATCGCTCCTACTGGATACTGAATGGAAAGAGTTCTCGTTCGCTAAGACTAAGCAGTAAGACACTAATTTAATACAACTCTCGATTAAACTTAAACGAAAGCCGCTTGGCTGGGCACCAGGTACAACCAAGTCGAGGAGAAGGAGTATTTCGGGGCTCTCATCGTTGAGTATTTCGTTTACATATTTACAAACTAATTGCGCAAATTGCATTGGCTAAACGAAGACAATTAACAAGTAACTGATTCAAAGTCAAAATCAAAATCATAAGGGATTAAATTAGGATAAATCAAACTGAAATGGGGAGGGGATACTCGGGAAGGAGCTGGAGTTGGAGAGTGGAGTTGACTAAAGTTAGGCATTAACTCGCAAGGTTTCGTGCACCGCTAGGAACCGCCACCGCCCTCGCTCTACCGCCTGCTGCTGAACTTGGACGCCAGCGAATATAATGACTTGAGCAGCTCCAGGGCCCGACGGTCCGAGCTGACCTCCAGCAGGGGCGCCGTTGTCGTCGTGCCCTCCTCGAGCTCCTCGACGCGGATCTCGAACTTGGTGGTCTCCTCGTAGCTGCCTGCCCCCAGCCCAGTTGTCGTGGTGGGCAGATCCGTTGTCGTCGTATAGCCCGGCGTGGTGCTGGTGAAGTACTCGCCCCCGGAGGCGGCTCCGCCACGTCGGAAGGTGGTCACTGGGATGCGGTTCGTTGTTGTGGTCACTCGCTGCCTGGAGGTCTTTCCTCCAGCCGCCGTCTTGCTGTCAATATCGATGAGGGCGTTCAGGAGATGCTTCCTGCTCCGCTCCAGCGCCTTTCCGTTGTGGTCATCACAGGTCTGGATCAGCAGCAACAGGAGACTCAGCACCTGGCGATCGTGCTCTGCCTTGGCCATCACGTTGCGCAGGTGCAGTGCCTCCTGCTCGTTGAGTCCTCCGAACAGTTTGTTGGCTATCCTCTGCAGGCCGCTACTGGAGGGCAGGGCGTCCCTGGGAATGTCGTAGCTTCGGAAGATGTCCTCCCACTCGTAGCGAGATGGCGTGGGTGTGGTCACCCGATAGGCGAACGGCGAGGCTGTTGTCGATGTCGTCGTCGTCGTGGTGCTGGTGGTCGAGGTGCGCTGCTCCTTCATCAGACCATCGTTGATGGTTAGGGGATCCAAGAAGTCAGTCTGCGACTTGAGCGCCCACGGGTGCTCAGTGGGCTTGTGGGTGGTCACCAGCTTCTGGGGCCTGGCGTCCTTCAGCAGAT
>JAEIIM010062071.1:0-11074 GCA_018874515.1 Drosophila greeni | reverse complement strand
CAGGCGCCCAGCAGCAAGTGATTGGCGATCGCAGAGTTGCATTCAAGTAACGGATTTTTGATCAATTTTAAAGATGGCCGCCCTTTGTTTACATTTGAATTGACCAATCAAAAGGCCGCTCTTTGCTGACAACTCTCAGAGTTGCATTCAAGTAACGGATTTTTGATCAGTTTTAAGGATGGCCGCTCTTTGTTTATATTTGAATTGACCAATCAAAAGGCTCTATTTCGTTCCCCTCTTTTCGGGACCGTTACTTCTGACATATTAAATCAGGCGATCAGCTGCTTGCTGCAGTATCTGCGCGCCTGGTACAGAAATCACGTGTTGGAGGAATTTGTATGGGCGAAACGGCGGAACGCGTGTGCAAATTAAAATTAAATTATTAAGATTTACAATATAAGTTTTTATAAAGTTAATAAATTTGAAATTTTAATTGTGTAATTATTATTAAAAAATCTTTAAAAAAATAATGCTGGTCAAGAATATATGTATCTACATATCTAAATGTATCTTATAGATTCCGGCAAATATCTGAAGCTTGGTATCGAATGCAGGTTTCAATCTTCAAGTATTCGCAGGAAACCCGTTAAGCATTTACTGGTTTCAAATTCAAAGCCTCCTCTCTTGTATAGTTATTTGTTTTTCTAAGTTTCATTCTACACTGAGCCACACTCAATTTCCTGGCAGTCTTGTATATCATTTATATACTCGTATTTATCAGAACTCACCTCTTTGTGAGCTAGCAGACAACGATCCAAACCTCTGTGGTCACCATTACCGGGACAACTGACTCCTCTGGGCACTGGAACTCGCCATTTATGCTCGAAGTCTTTGTAAGATGAAGCCCGGGGCGCCGGCACCACTCGGAATAGGAGCCATTCCACGACGAATTCCGGGGAATGGGCCACGACTCCGACTTGGGGAAATACAAATGGGTAAATAGTGAATGCATATCCGACTCTACTTAGATTTAAAGACGTTTCTCTGTGTATTTTTTGTACTTTCAATTGATTTCAGTTTATTTGCTTGCATTTACAAAAGAAAAAAAAGAATTCATATATATATGCTATATATATATCCGACCATTAAAACAAACAATTTGTATTCACTAAAAGTTATATATATATAGAAAGAGGGGGAGAGGCTGCCCACACCGGCAGGTGCAGGTGTGGACGCGGTCCTTGGGTGGCCCAGGATCTCCGCTTCCTTACAGGTTTGCTCCTCAGTAAAAATATACAACTGTATGCATATATATATTCATATATATATATGTATATACAAAGTTTTGTGGACAAAGTTGTGCCTGCATTTGCATTACAATATGTGTGGGTGGGGGTGAGTGGGGGGAGGGTGCAGTGGGGCAAGGCAATCTTCGTTATCCGCCGTACGCTAAGAGCTAAGCCTAAGTCTTGGTTGCTACGTTTTATAAAACCTAGAGAGAGGTCAGCCGCGTTTCCGCGGATGATTGAGTTGTAGTTCCTGGGGTGAAGTGGCGATGCCTCAATTGGTTTCCTTTTGTGTCTATTAGCTAGTTTTTGGTTTCGTTATTCGCCCCGTTCTGGTTCTCCTTGTCCTCGTCCTTGTTCAGGCGATGCTCTCCGAGGTCCGCTGTGCTCTGCTGCTGCTGTAGCTGCGGCTGCTGTGCTGGTTGCTCCGCCACCACCTCGTCCTCCCGCCTGTGTCTGTGATACCGATGATGGTGTCGCATAGCCTCTTCCTTGCCCTGAACACTCGTCTTGTCCAGCTTCAGGTCGATCTCCACATCGGAGTCCATTTCAGTCTCGGAGAAGCAGAGCGAGTTGCCGGCACGCGGCACCTGGATGCGTCGACGATCCTGCGAGGAATACAAATATATTAAGTCTCTTCTTGTTTCTTAATCCCAATCACACCCACCGTATTCAGGGTTGTCGGCTCCGAGATGTAGCCATCACAGTCTTCGTCCTCGCTAAAGATCTCCGCTCCGGTGTTGACCGCATACACCTCCGGCAGCCGGCACACGATCTGGGCCAGATCGATGAAGGTGTACTCGTTGAGGGAGGCGTGGTTGCCGCGCTTGGGCGGCTCCTTGTTGAACCACTGATTGAACCTTCCCAGGCGACCCGCCTTGGCCATGTTCTCGAAGTAGTTCTTGCCGAACACATAGCCCACGTCCCGGATCTCGTCGAAGCTGCCAAAGGCCAGGGTCTTGTACTTGTCAATCGGCGGTCGGATGTACTCGCAGTAGTCGGAGTTTTTCACTTCCTGGTAGGGAATAAGAGTAACAGAGGTTAGAAAAGGATCTATAGCATATGAATTTCCAGGACACTCACCTCCAGCTGGCGGACACAGGAGACGTAGGCGAGTCGCGATTGAATGTCCGGCAGGTCGGGCACCTTCACGGGCGACGTGAAGGGATTCCACTTCTTGTAGAGCAGCCACCAGCCGCTGAGGTCGTCGCCGTAGTTGGTCAGATCGGTGTCGTCCTGGGAGCCCACGTCGATGGCGATGATGTGGGCGGCGCCCAGGTTGTGCATCACATCGGCTATACATATATATATATGCATATATATACACGGGAATGTGGACGTGTGGAGGGAAATGGCGTTGGAATACACGGAGGCGGATCGGGGCGCATGTTTGTTTGTGGTTTAAAATGTAAATATGCTTGGTTAGTAATTCTCAGCAGTATCACGATTGGAATTTTGGGTTCATTTTGCAAAATTAAGCTGAGAAATAAGCACTTTAATTATGTTTTGGCAATGCTAAGAAAGAAATCTCTAATTTCAACTTTTAAAACCTTATTTTGGGGCTTAATTTTGCAAATAGAAAGCCTTTATTAACGCGAAAAATACCATAGGCGGGTTTTGTTCTATTATTCTATGTGTTTTAATATTAAATTGTGTTACTTCTCGCGTTTAAAACTAAATAGAATATACTGACGGTGTTTTTTTACCCCAGCATCTTGAGTCTTGGAAGGTAATATAAACCTTTTGTTAGAGTTTATTTCGATTTTACTGTGAATTTAAATAAAATGCTTTAAATTTATGTTTTTATTTTGAAAGTATTTTTAAATTTAAAGGCGTTTAGGGAGGAACTCAAGATGCTTGGGAAATCGAAATTGTTTCTAAATTCAATTTCCAATACTGGAGCGGACGCAGAGCGTTGGAACGGGAATTGGAATTGGAACTAGTGTTGTTGTGGATGGTAAGTTTATGGAACTGGTGGACGGTGGCACTCGGTACTGGGTACTGGGTACTCGGTGGATGCTGTTTACCTGGAACGTTGTTGGTGTAGCAGCCGTCGAGCAGCAGGTGACCGTCGCTATAATCACAAAATGGCGGAAATACGCCGGCTATCGACATGCTGGCGCGGCAGTAACGCCACAGGTGGCCTGTATTTTTTTGCCGTTTGCAACACAGGTGACAAAACAAGTGTACAAAACCAACAAAAACAGCACAACACGACGAGACACAAACGCGACATGGATTGTGGATGGTATTTCGGATTTAATTTCATATTTAGTATTTTTTTTTAATTGTGGATCGTGTGTGTTTGCGTGTGTGTGTGAGAGAGAGAGAGAGGTCGGGCGTGAGTATGTGTTTGTGTTTCAAAGATATAAAGAGAGAGAGAGAGATAAAGAAGTAGACACAGTTTTATCCACGATGACAACAGTTGCTTGTGTAGAAATAAGGGTTTGCTACAAGGCTCTAACTACAAATGAAAACACAACGAGAAGGCAAAAAAAAAACAAAGGAAGGGGAAAAACAAACAAAGGGACAACTCAGAAATACCAACAACTATACACTACAAAGTAAATAAAATAGGGAAAAGAAAACCAAAGAAACTTTGTGCACTTCGTTGTTTTGCAAGTGTTTTTGTTCGTGTGTGTGTACGTGTGTGTGTGTGTGGTGATGAGTTATTGGGAATGGCGGAAATGAGCTTTAACCGTTCGAGTTGCTAGGAACGGCGACGATGCCAGCCCGAAGAAAAAAACAGTGGCATTCCGATGGAAACGGAACGGAAACACAACACAGCTAGCGGGAATTTCGGAGTGAAACAGGACAGGGAGCAAGGAAACGCAGGCAAGCATGATCGATCGAACAATAAGGACTTATTCCAACACTCTGCGCGCTCTCTCTTTTGTGCCAACACACAAAAAAAAAAATACCAGCTCTAGATTAGAATTGAAGGTGAGATTCGGATTAACACGCTCAGTGGGTTAAGGTATTATTTTCATATTCAATATCGTATATCTTTTGTTAAATCGTATTCTATGTGCTAATTGCTAATTACCTGGCAGATTATTCACATAGCCGCCATCCAGCAGGAGGTGCCCATCTTTGGGATCGCACAACGGCGGCATGTAGCCACTGAGCGACATGGAGGAGCGTACGTAACGCCACAGAGATCCTGAGACACAGAGACACACATGCCAGCAGCAATGATAAGTCGTGGTGGGTGCGTGTAGGGTGTATAATTCGTGTGTGTGTGTGTTGTGTGTGTGGCGGGGGAGAAGAGAAAAAAAGAGAGATTGAGAGAGAGAGAAAAAAGCGTTCAACGATCTTTTCTTAAGGATTTTTTTTTAAGGATATGTGATGAGGATTAACACAAGAATAAGGGACATGCGAAATACGGGTTACGGGACTGGGGAGCCACTAATCTGGGTTAAATTGGGGACCACAAATGAAGGGAGCTAGGAATGTAAGTAGCCTTTAGGATTACAACAAATAAAAGACTTTAAATGAATTTCAAAAAAATTGGGGAGGAACATGAGTGTCACAGGTGAAGCTTTATGAAAATGGGAGCAGCGATGGGTAGCCTTTTTTTCTGCTTTACGAGGGAGCACAGCCGTTTTTGAGTCTCTAGCAAAAAGCACAATAGTCACTCATTTTTTAATGCCTCCAAAGTGTTGCAGAAACAACATCAACGCGAAACCAACAACAGCAAGAACAACAAGAACAGCAATTAAAAATGATTTCGTTACAAGTTTTGACAAAAGAAATTACAACTAATTAAAGACGGCACACAATCGGAGCGCAGCGCCGATAATTCCAAAATTTTCACTTTAAAATGTGTGATGAATTGCTTCAAAATTAATTGCGGGCCAAGGAAAGTGTGTGTGTGGTGTGTGTGCAGGTGTGAGAGGTGAGTGTTCTCTGTATTTTTTTTCTTTCGTGAATGTACACTCAGTTCTAAGGCTTTTACTGGCGGAATAGGAAGCACAAAAGCATTACAAAAGACAAAAACAGGAGAGAGAAGAAAGTGTGCTATCGATAAAATCGAACAGAAAAGTTATCAAATTACCAAAGAGATTGAAGGAGAAAGCAAGAACTAAAAGCAGAGCTACTAAAATAAAACATACTAAAGTTGCATCGATTTAGAGATCATTTGTTTAATATTGTATAGGAAATCATTATATAAATAAAAAAAAGTATAAAGTTATCGATGCAAAATCGATATATCTTTTTATGTAGCAAGTTAAAGCCTAGCCTCTAAACGACTGCAGTTTTTTTAACTAATAGAGAAAGGCAGACAAAGGCAGAGATAGACATAGATACAGACAAGGAGACAGAGATATATCTATATAGCGGAAGAGACATCTAAAGAAAGAGACAGACAGAGGGGAAGAGAGAGAGAGACAGAGAGAGCAAAGGCAAATGCAGAGCGCGACTGACTGGACTCACCGTTGGTGTGAACGCGATGGCAGCTGGCCGTGATGTCGGTGGTCAGCGTGAAGTAGGGTATCCACAGGTCCTCGATGCTCACATCCCCGAAGGTGTCGTGGATGGTCTTGTTGAACTCCCGTCCGGAAAACATCGATGTGATGGGGTACGTGAGGTCCAGCAGTTGTAGGAACCATTTTGTCATTTTCTGAAATAATTAAAAATTAGTTTCTGTAAATACTAGGACGGTTCCGAGATCCCTGGGACAGAGACAAACCTTGGACCACTCGCGCGCCTTCTGCGTGACTATGGTGATGTTCCGCTCGGAGCACCAGAGCGCACCCATCAGAGCGCCAATGCTCACGCCGCCCACCATGTCCACGGGTATGCCCGCCTCCTGGATGGCCTTCAGCATGCCAATGTGGGCAGCACCGCGTGCTCCTCCGCCGCCCAGGACCAAGCCAATTGAGTTGCCCGTCAGCCAGCGGGCCAGGCGCGAGAAATCGGAATGCATGTTGGGTTCGGAGAGCAGGACGCGACTATAGAGATCATTCTGTGGAGCAGGAAAGAAAGAGAATAAGGGGTTAAGAACTATAATAAAATGATGTGTAAAATATAGTAAAGATAATTAAATGTTCAGCCAAAGCACCTGCTTATCTCTCCTGAAATACTGTCAGTCATGATAACTGGAAACGTGACTATCCAAACCCAATCTGTGCTAATCTGCATGCTCCACGAATAGTTATGGGTATATTTATGATACGCAATTCTCTCTCGTTTCACTGATTATGATTTCGAGTATGCCAGATAGCTTTATCTTTACGATACTCAGTGGCAGGGAAGTTAAATTGAATGTAGTGGCTCGTCTGGTTAATCAATGTCACACACTAAAGTATACATCGAGATAAAGTTCGATAGAATACCATAACCATATCAAAAAAATGGTTACTTTTATAGATTAAGAGCAATAATACTGGGAACCTCTTAAAGAAACAAATAACACAACAAAACATCTTGAAAAACCTATGACAAAATCATTCCCCAAACTCTAAACCAAAGTAATTGTTATGTCTAAAATATAAACAGATCCACTTTCGATACTCACAATGCGATATTGACTTTTGCGGGTAAAGATGCGCTTCACACACTGCACATGGTGGTGCTTGGTCACCCAGGGCCGCGCGTTCAGCCAGCTCAGCGTGTTCGCGGGCTTGGCATTGGTCGTCTCCGGGTAGAGCAGCACCAGCTCCTTCTGCGTTCGCATCGCCAGCCTGTCGATTTCCCGCTCGAACTTGCCCACCAAGTGGGAACGGTCGCCGAGCCCGACAATCAGAATGACGTCCGCCTGCCGCATGCAGCGTTGCGTCCAGGCGCTGAGGGCATTGTCGCACTGATAGAGCGTTATGATGTTGCGATCCTCCTGCTGGGCCAGCCACGAGGTCATTCGGTACTCGTTGGCCGCCTCGAAGATGTTTGGGCCGAGCTGCTTGCGCACCACGTCCGAGGTGAGCCGCAGAACGGGACCTATAGTGGGAGGAAAAAAGATTAATAACTGGCAGAGTTGGGTTTGGGGGAACGCCAGGACTTGTAGTTTACCGGAGGGCATCATCAGGGGCCGGAAACATATGCTTTGTATACGCACCTATGGCACAGAGCGAATGGTAGAGCTCGTAGGTAAAGGTTGTCATCGGCACCTCGTCGGTGATGGGCACCAGGGCCACCGTTGAGTACTTGTGCGTGACGGGATTGGCCTCAACGGGCGCGCCCGGCGCCCCGCTGCCCGAGCGCGTCTGCATCGTGCCGAGGAAGCGGTGGCTAAGGAAGCTAATCAGCCGGGTAACCACAATGGGGTAGCGCAGCTTGATGGCATTGAACAGGCCCTCGGGCAGCTTGGCCAGCTCCGAGTCGCGCACAGCCATCACCGTCGTGGTGCGCGACGTCTCGGTGATCATTTCGACGATGCCCACAAGGTCGCCCTTGCCGTACTCGCCCACGATCTCCTTCTTGCCGCTGGAATGCGTGATCACCGATCGCATGCGTCCGCTCAGCACGATGTAGGTGCTGTCGCTGCTCTCGTCTTGCCGGTAGACGGCGCGGCCCGACTCCAGGAAGATCCAGTCGAGGGCGTAATCACATTGCCGCACCAGCGGCGACAGGCGCCGGACCACGCCATTGCCCAGATCCAGCACGATCCGCGGCCGCTGTCGCATGATTCTATTTGCAGCAGGGAACATGGGGTTAGATAAGTGACAGTCACGACCTGCTGGAACACTCACTGGTAGATGGCCGCTCGCCGGATGAAGGCTATCCGGCTGTTGTTCCTCGACCGGATCGTGTAGGCACTCGCCTCGCCCGTGAGCATGGCCAGGCCGCCCACGATCTCGCCGGGGTGCACGAAGTGTATGAGCATGTCGCTCTTGTCCGGCTTGGCCCGCGTGGCGTCCTGGTTGCCCTGATACACCGCCAAAGTGCCGGTCATCACGAACCAAATGCAGACGTCGTCCGCATTGCCCTCGGTGATGAGCGTCACGTTCGGCTCCAGTTCGCGGACCTCCACGAAGGGTTCTATGATGTGAGCGTCCTCCTCGGGCAGGCCCAGTTCCCGGCGCAGGCTCTCCACGGCCGAGGATTGCACCAGTCGCATGTCTATCGAGGGCGGTTGTGGAGGCGGCACCGGTTGCGGCTGCTGCGGCTGCTGTTGCTGCTGCGACTGCGCCGAGTGGCTGGCCTCGAGGGGCGAGGCTGGAGCCGCCTGGGTGAGGGAGCCGCGACGCGTGGACAGATTGCCCACGGAATGCTGCTGCTGCTGGAACACATCCGCACTGGACACCTCGCCATGTATTTCGCTGAATATCTGGCTTGTTCCGCTGTGTGAGCCGGCCTCGGGATTGGGATGTGGACCGGACAGTGTGTGCTCCTCGCGCGAATGCCGCGCCGAGGAGTGTTGAGCTCGTCCAGCACCTGCTCCCGCTCCAGCTCCAGCTTCCCTAGTCATCGGTATCGTCGTTGGAGCCACTGGCAATTGGCAGGTTGGCATTGCAGAGGTCACAGTTTGCCGTGATGATTGCGACGACTGCGAGTTGATGATGGTCCCGGACATCAGGCCAATGCTCTTGTACCGCATATGATTCTGGACCAGCTCGGCGTTGAGGCCCAGATAGTTGCGCAGGGCGGTGAAGAGGACGCGCTGCAGCCGGATCATGATGACCTGGATGACGCGTATCATAACGTCTGGGTTGTCCTGGAACACCTCCTCGAAGGCCTGTCGAAAGAAGGGTGGAGAACAGAGAAAAGGAGGCATTAATTCAACAGTTTGTGATGTAACATAGTCCACATTTCCTGCTCTTAAGGATTCACTTAAAGATATAGCAAGTTAGAGGGTTTAATGTTACCCATAAACTTATCTAAATCGCCAGGTTTATATTTATAGAATATTTTAATTGAAGCTCTTTGTCTTTGGGTATCTAAACCCACCCAGAGATAAGATATAACCATGGTTAAGTGAACCCTGATTAAGGCTGGGGAGCAGGTGACCCTGGCAGAAACCCACCTGCATGGGCAGTCGAATGACCACCGACTTCTCAATGGCCTTGGCGGTGACCGTCTTGTAGTAGCTGGGGTTCCCCGACAGCACATCGATGAAGCTGAGCAGCGACGTCACCGACTCTCCTTTCCTCACCGTCTTCAAAGACAGGGTGCTGCCGTCGGCGTTCGAGATGTACACGTTGATCATGCCCGACTGGACGATGTAGACGCTGTCGTCGGGGTCCGTGATCTTGAACAGATAGTCGCCGGCCATCAGCTGCAGCAGCTGGGTGTGCTTGCACAGGCGCAGGAAGACGGGCTTCTCGAAGTGCCCGAAGATCCGGATGCTCTGCAGCATGTAGAGGGCATCCGGCGGCACCCGGTCGCTGCCCTCGATCGTCTCCTCCAGATACTCGGCCGGCGGCTCCACCGTGCGCATCTCCAGCGGCATGTTGTCGCGCCGCAGCTGCAGGATGCGGCGGGCGAAGCGCATCACCGCCCGCCGCTTGTAGCCCTTGCCGCTGCTGTACATCTGGCCGCTCACGTTCTTCATCTTGCGCAGCATGCGGCGGCCGTAGAAGAGCATCTTGTCGCGCTTCCGGAAGCGCAGGCCGCGCAGGTCCCCGCCGGAGGAGGTGACGGCGCTCAGCGAGTGGGCGATCTCGTCGCGCAGGCGCAGCCGGGCCAGGCGCTTGAAGTAGATGCACCAGGCGAAGAGCAGGATGGTCGGTATGAGCACGCCCATGGACAGGTACATCTGCAATGTGGCAAGAGGGTTGGCCATTAGAAACAGAGTCATGGTTATGATGCAACCCAATCTGGTCGTAGGCTTCATTGTGCGGAGAGGTCTTAAAGGGACGCTAAAGCTTTTTGAAACGAGTTATCTTATTGAGAGTGGTCAGAGATGGGAGTTTGCAAGAAAAGTTATTGGGCAGGGTTGCACTTTATGCCCTAAAGGCGATATACGCCCGGGAAAAATACCAATTAAGACTATTTCTTAGTTTTAAATATTAGAAAGGAGTCAAAACTAGGCCTCAAAAATATTTTCAGACCCTTAATTAAATATACCTTCAAGATTTAAGTACAAAAGATCCTTTATAATAAGAGTTATAACAATTTGAGACGTATGTAGGCTCCCTCCAAACGATTTCAAGTAAGCCTTGTGGAACTATCGTATAATTACCATGGAAAATTCCTCCCACCTGCAATTGGAACTGGCCATGAAAATTCAAAAGAAAACCGTCTGGCTGCCTGACACTTTTCTTGGGAAATCACTCGGAGAACGGAGAACATGTTCAAATGGAATACTTGAGTGACACCACAACTACTTTCGCTGAATTATTTATGCAGCCAACACTTGGAAAGTTCCCAAAGAGGGAATTAGCTGGGTTTTTTGAGTGGTATGTATTATGTGCCTATGTAGTTTGAAATGTTTAAATAATTATCCTAACTTTGGCTACTGAAAATCTGTTAAATTCATAAAAATACACATTAAAATCATTAGAAGCTCATAAAAAAACCTATGAAAGATAAAGGCTTTTTACACTATTCGCTGTGGTTTTCCACACACATGTTCTTCTGCCTTTTTTTGTGGTTCGGATAATGCAATATTCAAGCGACACCCAAGGAAGCTCAGTGAGCCAGACGATCTTGATGAATTATTCAGCGAGAAAACACTTGCTATTGTTCCCAAAAAACGCTCTGGATTCCTAGTAAGTGTGAGGCCCGTATAATCACGCCCATCAGCTGTGCGATGTTTGCGGTTTTTCTTTTGCTTCTCATGTCGAGGGAGGGTATTCAAAAGTTTTATAGAGCGATTCTACGGGTGGTATGTTTCCTGTATTTTTATATAAAATAATAAGATCTTTCAAAAAGGCTACCGATAACGAAGGCTTCAAGTTACTGCT
>JAEIIM010062019.1:0-16514 GCA_018874515.1 Drosophila greeni | reverse complement strand
GCTTCTGAAACCTCTTTCAAAGAGAACTAACTTAAAATATATTTAAATATCTCTAATGGGGCCTTTTCTTGATCTTCAAAATTACTTCCCAAATAGGTACTGCTTCCAGAATTATTTATAGATTTTTTAGCAGCACTTTGATGTTGAAAAAACCAATTAAATTGATCTCTTTCTTGGCCACAACTTGCGTTGTTTTGGCCAATTTATTTCAAGTTCTTCTCTGGTTTTCCCTTCTTCTTCCCTTTCTCCTTCCCTTTCTCCTTCCTATTTATTTTTATTTTAATTTTTTTCTTCATTTGTTATATATTATATATTTGTTCGCATTCGTTATTTGCCATTCAGCCAGTCGCAGGTATTCAGGATTCAGCATTCAGCATTCAGCTTTCACCTTTCTCTGGGGCATGTTCAGTCATCTTATTCGGCTTTTGCTTTCGGCCTCTCGCTTTGTTTGCGGCTCTTTTAATTTGTTGCGATTTCTGCACGCTTGCATGAGTTCCCCTTGTGCCACCGTGCCACTGTGCCACGCCTCCTGACCGCCGTCACGCCCCCTTTGCCCACAGCTTGGCCCACTTTACGCTCGACTTAATTTGTTTACTGTTGGTTTGGGGGCCATTGCTGTTGCCAAATCAAAAATAATGCGCGCAAAAAAACTCGGGGGGGTTCCCGGGGTTCCGACTTTGAAGAACCACCCCCGTCCCTCCCCCCACACACACACACCTGAACCGCCACGCCCTCTTTTGAGGGGGGAGGGAATTGAATGAATGAATTGAATGCGCCAGGGTCGGTGTTACAGGGAAATAAAATGGACGTCTTTTGAGTTGGAAATTGATGGGAGAATTTTTAAATTTAAATTTAATTTAATATTCTAAATATTTGTTATTTTTTTAAATTTTGAAATTAGTTACCCGATTTCTTAAGCTAAAAAAAACTAACAAAAAAGCTTCCAAAATAATTCCGTTTAAGGTAAAATCATGGTAAATGCAAGCTGCAAGAATTTAAATTTTAATTTAATTTAATTTTAAAACTAAAATAATATTCTAAATATTTGTTAATTTTTTAAATTATAAAATCAGTTTTTTGGCTTGTGAAGCTAAAAAAATCGAGCAAGGAAAAGCTTCCAAAATAATTCCGTTTATGGTAAAATCATGGAAAGTCATGAAAGTCATTCAAGGACCTGCCAACATCAGGCTTTCCCCAACTTGCTTTCTTTCTTTTCTCTTCAAAAATATATTTTTTAAAATATTTAAAACTTCCCCTAGTATCCAAAATTTCTTTCCGTGCTTCCCTGTCGCATATTTGCTGCTGCTGCTGCAGTATTTATCCGGGCAGGGATCCTGACCGTCCTCGATGGTGGCTGCCTTTCACAATTTGTTTTTATGACCCAAGCCCGGGGACCTCAGTCCGTGCTGACCCTCGGAACTGCCTGCATATGCCTCTAAAGCTGTCGAAATCGAGAACGAAACCCATAACGAAACCGAAAGCGAAACCCAGACCGAAACCCAGACCGAAAACGAATCCAAAACCGAATCCGCATCCTCATCTGAATCCAATTCCCCTGCTGCCCCCTAATGAATTGCTCTTTTTGCGGCTGGTCCTTGGTTCTCAGTTGTTGTTTGTGCCCACGTTTTATCTTTAATTGTGCGTTAATAGCGTAAACATTTTTGCCATTTTGCAGGCGTTGTGTGTGTGTGTGTGCTCGATCCCTAATTGCGCGTCGAAGGAACGAGTCCTTGGCGCTCATTTAGCCGTGCATTAAAAGCCAGCTGAAATAATCCTGAAGCCCAGTACTCAGTACTCAGTGGTTGTCCTTGGACGAGTGCTGGGTGTGTGTTATGTGTGTATATGCTGTGTAGTGTGTGTTTTGCTGTGTATTTTCGAGTTGTGTTGCCAGGACAAGGCAGCAAAGTGCAGCGGCGGCGAGGCTTTTAGGCGACAAGTGCCAGGACGACGACGAGTGCCTAAGCCTGTGAAGGGCGAAGGCAGCAAGAAATTTTAAGGAAAATAACCTGGGAAGAGAGTCAACGAAAAGGGTTCGATTGAAAAGCAGTTAGAGGCCAGTTCGTAGCAGCTTTATGTGGTTTACTTTGGTGAAAGTTGCTCCTGATTTTTAATAATATTTTAGTAGGAAATATTTGAAACCTTAAAGCTTTCTTCCTCTTAAAGAAGTGACTTACCCAGTTGCTTATATGAATCTTAGGTCAACGAACTCGTTTCGAGTGTTATGAGCTGACTGCCAACTGTCATCAATTTGCTGCATTTGGTCCTGGGAAGCCAGGACCAATCCCCAGACCTCCTTCGACTCAGAAACCCAAACCAAAAACCGAAAGCAAACCCAACGAGAGACGGAGGAAGCATCAACCGCAAGAGGAGGAAGGTCCTTGCAGAGGAAGGGAGTGAGGACGGTCCTTATGGAGGAAGGGAGCAGAGGGAGGTCCTTGCAAAGGAAGGGAGTAAGGAAGTTCCTTGCAGAGGAAGGGAGGCAGAGGCAGGTCCTGTAGAGGGAGTGAGGCAGTTACTTGAGGAGGAAAGGAGAAGGTCCTTCCAAAGGCAGCAGGCAGGGACAGCTCCTTGCGGAGTGGGGAGTTGACAAGCACTTGAGTGCGCATTAGAGGCAACTGCAAGTTGTTATCCACCCCGGCTCCATCCCTCCCTGTCTCTCTTTTTCCGCTCCACTGACTACGCCTTCAATCAGCGCAGAAAAGTAGGCAACCCCTCGTCCTTCGGTATCCTTGTTTGCCTTTTTCTTGGTTTGTCACTTAACTAGAAATGAACTCCGACTTCGACTCCGACTGGGACCAGCACGTGGTTCGAGCGCGTCTCCATCCTGGTCATCCTGCTCAACTGCATCACCTTGGGCATGTACCAGCCCTGCGTGGACGATGCCTGTGTGACAAATCGCTGCAAGATCCTGCAGGTAAGTTTATAATTACTCCCCTTAAAATATTTGAATATTGAAAAGAAATTGGTCTTGACCATCACATAATATGTGTTAAGAGGCTTATCAAGGACTTTATGCAAATTAGTTTTCGCCATCGTTTATCAACCGAAGATGGACCCAAGATTAGGTGGATGTCAGGAACAGAAGGATCCCTGAGGGAGAGTAGCCTGGAACTGATGGTAGGAGGAGGTTCTGGGAGTAGCTGGTAGAGCCTCCCTCCCCAGGTGGTCCTGTCAGCATCAGTGTCACATTAAATGCCATTTATTTAAGCAATTTTTTGGCTCACTTCCTGGCTGATGCCTCCCCCCCTGCCAGGCTGATGACATCCAGGCGCAGGCACTTCGGCTCATTAGGCGGCATCACCTTCACTGGTGGAAGGGGGAAGCCCAAGGATGTTCAGGAGGGGGAAGCCCAAAAGATGTTCAGGGTGGGGGAAACCCAAAAGATGTTCAGGAGGGGGAAGCCCAAAAGATGTCCTCCGTTCAGTGGGGCAATTACAGGACGCAGAGTGGTGGCTGCTGAAGCCAACGTGCGAAAATGCTTGTAAATGATATGTAAGTCGGGCGACATTTTGGCCGCAGCCAAGTGTAAAAGGAACAAAAAAAACAAACGACAGGACCAGAGACGGAGTTGGTAGCTGGAGAAGCTGCCAGCAAGCAAGCAAGCAGGACCCCGGCAGGACAGGACAAGACAAGAGGCGGCATCGCCAAATTGGCACACAGCACAAAGTCAAAATGACAACGACAGCCGCAGTGGCAGTGACATAAGTGGGCGTTACACAGTCCCTATCCCTTAACCTGGCATCAGGTCTCAGGTCCTGGGTTGGTACTGGGTGCTGGGCGCTGGGTCCTGGGTGCTTCGTCCTGGGTGCTGGGTCCTGGGTGCGGGGTTCTGGGTGCTGGGTGCTGGGTCTGGGGTGCTTGGTCCTGGGTGCTTCGTCCTGGGTTCTTGGTCTTGGCTCCTTGCTCTTGGGTTCTTGGTCCTCCTTCTTGCTCCTGAGTCCTTGGTCCTCCTTCCTGCTCCTGGGTCCTTGGTCCTCCTTCTTGCTCCTGGGTCCTTGGTCCTCCTTTCTACTGCTTGTGGTCGTCGTCATCGTCGTCGTCTTCCTTTAACCCCCAAAGGGAACCGAAATTACTTGACACACGAAAAAGATGAAGACGACAAGGACGAGGAGGAGAAAGAGCAGATGAAGATGATGAGGATGTCGAGGAAGATGACGATGAAGATGATGATGAAGATGACGATGAGGATAACGATGAAGAAGACGATGAAGAAGACGATGAAGATGACGACGAAGAAGATGACGATGATAAAGATGATGATGACGATGATGATGATGCCAAGGCAAACTAATTTCGTGTGCATGTGGCTGACGATGCCTGATCCTGATGTGTCCTTGTGAGCAGAGCTTCTAGTCCTGCCACTGGCTTGCTAATTTTAATTCAATCAACTCTGGTTAGTTCGTTAGCTCATTAATCGCTTTAGGTTCAAGGTGCAAAACAAATCAAGAGTGAAGGAGAGCAAAAAAAAAACGAAAAGGGATCAAAGAAACTAATTTGTTGTTTAAAAATAAAGTCCCTGAGCTTCTTATTCCTCCTTAGTCTTATTGATTTTCCTCTCACAACTTTCCCCATAAATAATGCTTGAACTTTTTTCGGGGTTCAGATCTTTGACGACATCATCTTTGCCTTCTTTGCCCTCGAAATGACCATCAAAATGGTGGCCATGGGCATGTGCGGCAAGAACACGTATCTGGCGGACTCCTGGAATCGGCTGGACTTCTTTATCGTCCTGGCCGGCCTGCTGGAGTACGTGATGCATGTGGAGAACCTCAACCTGACCGCCATCCGGACGATACGTGTGCTGCGTCCTTTGAGAGCCATCAATCGGATACCAAGTAAGGATGCACATTCAAATCCCTTTCAAATTCCTTTTTTAACAATGAAATTTATATCTTTAAGGCATGCGAATCCTGGTGATGTTGCTCCTAGACACTCTACCCATGCTGGGCAATGTCCTGCTCCTCTGCTTCTTTGTGTTCTTCATCTTCGGGATCATTGGGGTGCAGCTGTGGGAGGGCATCCTGCGGCAACGCTGCACCATGGAGCGTCCCGATGGCCTGGTCTATCCCATCACGTAAGTAGACACTTGGGGGGAATGGCAATCTTCAGCTCTGACCCGGCTCCGATCCCGGGGAATGCCATGCCATGCGTTGGCCTCTGTCTGCGGGCGGTTCTCAAGAATCTCATGACATGATCGTACATAGACTCGTACATAATCCCTAGGCAATGTACATATAAACTACTATATATATACTCGTATCGTGTATTCCGATTCGATTTCGTTTCCTTTATGGTTTTCTATATTTGTTCTTTTGATTTGTTTTTTCTTCATCGTTATTTTGTGGTGCTAACTTGGCTGCAAAACCCGAGAGCCGAGTCTTTGAGCTGAGTTTTTTTCAAACTGCCTGGCTGCTTTCTCAATCCCCCCTCCGCTGTTTGCTTTTTTGGTTCCATGGCTTAGCTTTTGGTTTTTAGCCACAGCAAAAATACAAACAAAACATTACACTACAGTACACTACATAACACAGCTAGGAACTGGGACCAGACCTGTTTCTGGTGTTGAAATCTCGCCGTGTCCTTCCCACATTTGCATGCGAAATCCGCAAGAGCCTTGGCACCTTCAATTTGATGAAGTCCGTTGTCCTGTTAGTCAGTTAGGAACCCCGCTGGCTCTGGGTCCTTGGTCCTTGGTCCTTGGTCCTTGGCCCCTTCCTCCAGCTGGGCAATGGCCCATTTGTGGCTCTAAAAACAGCCGTCTTGTGCTCGTGACAGCACCAGGAAGATGCCAGAAAAAAAATGGAATAGAAATAAGGCCCTTACAGTGGGCTTTGTAGGGGAAAGCTGGGGTAAATTTCGATTAACGATAGCCAGAAAGATAACATATAGTTAAGTTTTAAATTGAGAATTTCTATGAAGTTTGTTTGAATAAAAAAAGAAAGTAAATATTAAGCTAAGCCTTAGCAGCTCTAAAATAAGTAAAAAATATATCTTAAGAAAACACATTCCAATTAAAAATCGAATAGAAAATCAATTGACAAACAGGACTATTCATGTTTATAAAAGAAATCGAACTTATTATCGACATTTATTGACATTTATCGCAGCTTTAGAAGGGATATCCTTTCAACTAAGTTTCTTTAGGAAATTGTAAACCTTAAATAGCAAATAATTTCTTAAATCTTACTTGTTTTTTAGGAAGTATTTTTTAAACTCAATTTAATTGTTTATTTTTCCGGCTGCCACTGTGCCGTCGTCCGCTGACAAAAGATTTTAAACTTGGCCAAAACAATCATTTATCATTGGCATTGTGTGTTTGCGGCTGTGTTTGTGCCACGGCGGCATTTCAACGTCACACACAGACACAGAAGGACACGCGTGCTCGCTCACCAATACACATACGCGCGCATACTAAGGACACTTAAGCTAAAACACACACACACACACAAACACAAACAAAGAGAGACAGCGCAGCCCTTTAAAGTAGGCAACGGAATTTTTTTGGGGTCGCTGCGCGCTTCGCTCAAGAAAACTTCATCTACATTTTGATTTGGATTTTGATTGGGATTTTGATTTTGATTTTGATTTGGATTTTGTTATAAAAATTGTGATTTTTATTTAAATTTTAATATAAATTTTTACTTTGATTTTTATTTAAATTTTGACTTTGATTTTGATCTTTATTTTCATTTTAATTTCGTTGGCTTTGTTATCCTGCTTTTCCTTGTTTGCTTATGCATGCTTGGCTGTTGGAAAAATATGTATATAAATTCACAAAAAAAAATTGTTTTTGTCGTCCTCTTACAGGAAGCGAATTTTTTGATTCAAAATATGTATATAAAATAAATAATAAAACAACTTTCCAAGCAAATTAACAGTACCAAAGCCAAGCATTCATTATTTTCTACATTTTAAAGTGATTTTTCAATTTGAATTTAAAGTTTTTTAAGCTTTTTTAAAGTTTTTTAAGCTTTTTCATTGGAGTATAAACAGGGACTCTTGTACATTTTTATATATTTTTTTTTGGGCAATTTTTTCGACTTCGAAATGTAATTTTTTCAATGTTAATTTTTAATTTTTTAAGAACAAACTCCATTCGCACAGGCAGAGATATATTTTGTACCATACAAGTCGATTTTTTCTGTGATATTGTCAGTCCTTGAAGTCATGCTGTAAATACACCCTCACACTAACACACACACCCATACAAACACCCTCAAACACACACCGTCACACACTCACAGACAAGCCAGCGATTTGTCAAAAAAAAAAGAGAAAAAAACGATGACAAATAATGGCATATAGGGTATAGATATATATATATGCATATATGTTCTTTTCCAGTTTTTCATTTCTTCGATTTGCGTTTAGTTCTGACAAAAATGAAACCAAAACAGACAAGAGAACAAATTATAAACGAATTGGCAGCCAAGCAAGAGTCTAAAAACTAAAAACCAAAATCTGAAATCGAAAAACCAAAAACCAAAATCTGAAATCTGAAATCTGAATTACGAAATCTGAATTCTAAATTCTAAAATCTAAAATCTAAATAATTCCTAGCCCCACAACTCTTTCTCTTTATGTTTCGAGCCTTAAGTTTTCTTCAAGAAGCTGAAAATGCTTAAAACTAAAAAATATACCAAACAAATACATAAAACAAAACAAAAAACAATAAATACTTAAAAAAAATTTAACAAACAAAAGCAGATGTTATGAAACAAAAACAAAAATCATACCGGGAACAAATTTTTTGTTTACAGGGGACTACCTGAAGTGTACAGAGTTCGAGTCCGTGTTAACTCGTAAGATAAAATGATTTATTTCCCCCCTTTACTTAACCCACACTGACACACACCTTGAGACACACACTCTGACACTCTGACACACTCCCACACACACTGACACACCCACACCAATACCAACAGAAGACCCAGTATTGACACAAAACAGATTCTAATAGCCGTCTACTAGCTAGTCCAACTAGATTCTGTCTATATAGCTACTGATATCGATGTAAACTGCTCACCCTTGCTCTATCTCTCTCTGTCTAGTGTCTATCTATCTCGCTCTTTCTCTCTCTAAAGCCCCTATCTATCTCGCTCTCTCTCTCTACCTCTCTCTCTTTAACTTTAACCCTTTAAAGTCCCAAATTTAATTATAAACGAACCAAACTTCTAAAAAGTTAAGAGTCCTAAAAACCTCCTGGTTTTGAATTCTTCTCTCTTAAGCCCAAGCTCTCTCTTTTCTTCCCTCTTTCTCTCTCTCTCGAAGGGATCTTCAAAGATCCTTAAGAGTGTTTGTCATTGCTTGCAATTTAAATAAAATATAAATAATAATATTACAAAAATAAGATAAAGAAACCTTTCAAGCAAAGACAACCACGCTGTAGAATTGTCTAGATTCTTCTGAATAATCTTCAACCACTATTGCCCTCTCTTTTACTCACACACACACAAGCCAGGCTCCTATAGGCGTCTCACTCTCTCTCACTCTCCCCTACACACACACACACACAACCACTCTCGTTTATTAGTCGCCACACACTCTCTCCGTAGATGTGCATATCTATATATATACTCGTCTTAGTTAATACTTGGCCATATATATACGATATAATACCAAAACGATTTGTTTTTAACTTCTTTGACGTCCTACCAACTCTAACTCTCTCTATATCTGTCTCTTTCTGTTTGTCTCTAAGTAATATTTGAAGATATATGAATATATATACATATATATACGAAGTACCAAGCTATACTAAATATCAACTAAAACTAAACTAAGCTAAACTCAACTAAACTGAACTAAACTAAGCTAAACTAAACTAGACAACCACTCAGCCAACCGAGTAGCTTTAGCTAGCTGTCCCGCTCTCTCGACCCCTCTAACACTATATATATATAATATTTGTAACTATATCTGACCCGCTCACTCTTACTACACCCACCTCATTAACGAGCACAACTGTACCAGTTAAAACTAACTTAACTGCTTGTCTTAACCCCTGCGAAGCCGCATTTTATTTGCTTTGCTAGAGAACCCCTCTCTTTCTCGTTCTGCTTCTTGTGTTCCCTACTCGTTCTCGTTCCCCCCCTACTCGTTCTCGTTTTCCCCTACTCGTTCTTGTTCCCCCTACTCGTTCTCCTTCCCCCTACTCGTTCTCGTTTCCCCTACTCGTTCTCGTTCCTCCTACTTGTTCTCCCTAATCGTTCTTGTTTCCCTTACTCGTTCTCGTCCCCCCTACTCGTTCTTTTTCACCCTACTCGTTCTTGTTCCCCCTACTCGTACTCCTTTCCCCAACTCGTTCTCGTTCCCCCTACTCGTACATCCCATATATTTTTATAGTACTCATATATATTTTTAGCCAGCTCACTTGATGTACCCTCTCACCCTCTACCCCCTTTTGTGTTCTTGTTCCTGTTGCTGTTGTCGTCGTCTAGAATTTTTGTTGCTGTTGTTGGTGTGGCACCACTTGAACCTGATCTCAACTCAACTGCCAACCAAACCACACAGACACACACACTTACAGTTTATAGTATGCACAACACACAAACACACAACATACTATATACATAGGTCTGGAATCGGGGTCAGGAGAGGACGGGGTCGCCCTGTGTTTGTTTGAGTTGCATTTGCCAAATTTTGGGTTTCGTTTTTCAATTTTCTGTTTTTCGTTCGCATCATTGTTTTTTTTTTTGGGGGGGGTTCCACACATACACACAAATATGACATGTTTCGGGAGCGAAGAGCACACAAACAGGCGAAATAACAAGCATACCAATTAGCAACAACACATAGAGTATAGTGCCAGCCCCAATTTTCACTTGCTATGTAGGGAAGGATATGAACTAAAATGCTTTTTACTGTTCCGATTTCCGTCCGTCTAATGCATAGGTTTTAGTGAATTAGCAAGCGTTAATTAGTAATCCGTTGAGCGGAAATTAATACTGATACTTGTTTAGCTAGAAGAGTCATTTGTGATTAAGCCCGAAATGCACCCTTCATTTGTGCTTTCAATAGTGCTTTAAATATTGCTTTCAATAGTGCTTCAATAGTGCCTTTTTTTTAAGCAAAAGTTAGTTACTTAAATAGATTCTTTCAAAGGTAATTAATACATCAGTTATAACTGAAAATAAGCTTTATAAATTTATATATTTTGTGGCAGAAATTTAACATTGAACAGCTTAAAGGATTTCCCTTTGTGCTAAAAGCAGAAATTGTGCTTTAATTGCAAGCAAAAGCAGATACTTGGTTAGAATCTTTCAATAAGAATTTATTAATACCCAAAATACCTCTTAAAGAGCTTTATAAGATGGGTTTTATGGCATTTACTGCCTGAAAAATATTTATAAAAATTATAAGAAGTCAAAAGAGGCTTAAAAATCACCAATTAAGCATCTCATAAGCACTTTTGCTCCATTATAAATGCTTTTTATAATGCACTTTAGTACTCTACACCATTCTTAGACAATTAAAATCTATAGATTCCTACAAATTTAAGTGCTGGGTATCTGCTAGTCGTTATCCTAGACTCATCAGCACTTAGTCTATATTTTTTTGGAATTGTTGATTGTTTGCTCACCAAGTTAAACAACATTTCGGGTCCACACACGAACACATAGAGACACCAAACACACACTGAAGTACAGTGCAGTACGGTAAACACACACAGCAGCCACACTAGCACACACACACACACCAAACACACACACACCCCCCTGCTGCCTGTGTGTGCGTATGTATGTACGTGTATCTCTTGTAAGCTGAACTCTTTTTACAGGAAAAACCATCAGTTTCTATTGCAAAGGTATTTAAAGCTGCCCCTGCTCCATTCGCTACCTCCCCCTCTCTCACACACGCACACACCAGAAAATCAAGTACAATAATTACATACATACACACACTCGCACACTCACACCTATACATATACAACTCCATAAAGTTTTGCATACATTGGAGCGTGCGAATTGTTGCGAACTGTGAAAAGAGAATAAAAAAAAAACCAGGTGGGAGGATAAAAAAAAAAAGTTAGAGGAAATGCGAGCGGAGAAAATATTTCAAAATTCACTTGCGGTGTCTCTGCTTTTTCCCCGCTGCCCTGCCCCTCTCCGTTTCCGGTGTGCCGCCCCGCTGTCAGTGCCGTGCTTGCACGTGCATATTAAACACATTTTATTGTCACACGCACACCACGGGCAGGGGAACTCACACACAGGCACAGTCACACTTGCCACATGCCACACGGAGGCACACAAACACACACACACACACAGACGCTGACACTTGGTTGAGGCAGACATTTTTTGAAGTCGCGAGTTTCCGGCGTCGGCCATTTTGTGGCAACATTGCGCGTTTAATTTAAATTGCTTTGGCGTTTTCATTTCCTTTTTTTACGAGTGTGTAGTCCTCTTCCCCAGCCCCTGTTCTTCTTCTTTATGGCTCTGACTCTTTTGTTGCCCTTCTTCTTGGTTTTTTTTTTATTATTTTCTTTACCGTTAGTTTGCGCTTTGTGGCTCGCTTATGTCTCACTCTCTCGCTCTCTCTCTTTTTGCGGTACAGTTGTGTCTCACTGTGCAGTGGCTTTGGGCGAGTAGCTTTCGCTCGCTTGCGCTTTCCAGCACTCGCTCTATCGCTAGCTAGATCTCTCTCTCTCTCTCTCTCGCTCTCTCGCTATCTCTTTTTCTCCATGCAAGAGCTCAACTCGCTGGCAGCTGTCTTTCCGTTTCACCTGCGCTTGCCACTCGCTCTTACTCGCTCGCTTGTCACTTGCTCTCTCGTCACTCTACTCTTTCTCGCTAACTCGCTCTCACGCTCACCCGCTCGCCCACTCACCCTGCTCACTATCTCTGTCTCTGTCTTGCATTGGTCAACCGTGTCTCACTCTGTCACTCTCTGTTTAGTTCTTGATTAGCCTTTTTGTTTTGCCTCACGAATTGGCATTCTCTGTCTTACTCTAATTAGTTGAATGTTCTCGTGTAGCTGCGTGTCACGCGTGACACGAAACTCAGCACCAACCAAAATTGACATACATGATCGATCTTGCTTTATTTGTACACCCATCTCTCTCTCTCTACGTAAATCTTGATGTAAATGTCTATACAATACGCATTGAACATACAGATTACTTAAATGGAACTACGATTACGGATTACGATTATTAATTGTTCTCTTTGTGCTCTCTCTTTCTCTCTCTCTCTCTCACTCACTACTACGTGTGATCTTTCTTTCTCTCTCTCTCTCTCTCTGTTTCTCTCTCTCTCCCTCTGATGTGAACTTCTCTTTCGTACACTTTGTTTATTTGTGTGCTGGATGTTCTTCCGATCCTATAACTGACAATCGCATCCCATGACTCTCCTAATTCTCTCTCTGTACACATCGCACCCCTAGCGTGTCGCAGTACTACGAATTCTCCAAGGACCAGGACTACATCTGCTCCACGCCCAATGACTCGGGTATGCATCTCTGTGGCAACTTTCCGCCCTACCGCATCGGCTCACTGGTTTGTAATGGTAAGTTTAGTACCCATTCCCATTTCCTTATCCAACCTCATCCCTCGGTCCTCGCCAATTACATTAACTTTAAAGCTAAATGAAGTGCAAATTGAGCTGTAATCAAATTTGATGGCATTTTTAATTGCCCTCTCGCTGTCGCTTAATGACAGCCAAAGCAATCACAATTACAACAATACGCTTTTCCGCTTTATCCCTCTCTCTCTTGTATTTTCCAGAGGAGGCCAAGCTGTTCGACTTGAACGAGCCGACGAACACGTCCTGCGTCAACTGGAACCAGTACTACACCATCTGTATGCCGAAGGGCGAGAATCCCTTTCAGGGCACGATATCCTTCGATAACATTGGCATGGCCTGGGTGGCCATATTCCTGGTAAGTTTCTAAGCACTTTTTAGAGAGATTTCATACAATTTCATATTCCATAATACCCATTAAGTTACCTTAACTACATATAAATTCCCTCCTTGCAAAGCCCCCTCCGTTACCAATTAGCTCTCAACTTAGTTCAACAAATAGCAACAGGCAGCGACAATCTGCGATAGGAAACAACAACAAAATGTTGCATACTAATTCGATGCGGCACTGGGAAAACTCCAGAGTCCTGCTTTCCCTAAACTAACAAAACAAACCCAACCAGCCAGCAATTTGCATTCCATTCAAAAAGCGGGGACATGGATGGTTGATAGGGTGTGATAGGGATTGCCATGATGCCGAAAGTGATGCCGGAATTGGATGCCCCGCACTTGAAATGGACTCCCATCTCCTGTGCACCCCTCGGGGAACAGGAGACCCCTAATTGATTTGCCAATTTGAAGCGGCACACACCGCCGGCGAATCAATTGATATGCAGGTCAAATCATGTAATTAAGCCGAAATCAAGTGCACATTAAGCTATGAAACCAACAGCAAATTGCGCGGTTCGCACATGAGGGAAAGTGGTTCGGCATCGATTTCATGACCATCATGGGGATGGGGCTTAGGATCCTCAGGAGGTTGAGGAGGAGTTTGGAGGAGTTCAAGTGGCCCAGAGGCTCACAAGAGGGTCTTCATCTTAGAGAGATTGTGAGAGCTATAACGCAGTAAAGTGAAATTTAAGGCATTGAAAGCGTATAAAAATCATATGAAACTAGTTTTTAAATAGTTTTATAAACCCTTGTTTTAAACTCTTTAAATTTGAGTGGTTAGTAAGCCACAAGCTTGACTTTATTGAGCTGACAGAGCAGGCCTCGGTGTCAGCTGTCCCACATTACGCATACGTGACGTGGTCCGATGTCCTGTCAGCCATCCTAATTGTTCTGTGGCGTGAACAATAAAACACTGGCACATCTGCCTCGACTTTTACACACATATCCTTCATGCTTTTGTATATATATTTTTGCACACGCTAATTACGATGAAATATTTGTTGGATTTGCAGGTCATCTCACTGGAGGGCTGGACGGACATAATGTATTACGTGCAGGATGCGCACAGCTTTTGGGATTGGATCTACTTTGTGCTGCTGATTGTGGTGAGTGTGTGCTCAGAGTGGGTTAGCGGGTCACGGGTCACGGGACACGGGTCAGAGGCCATGTCTGGCTGGCTTTTGATCACGAATTGAATATTTAATTGCGGGGCCCAGGCTTAAAGCGGCCTGGGCTGAGTTTTTCAGACTAATTGAGGTCCGTTTCGAGGCTGTGAGAGGGCGGAGACTGCCTCGAGGTGCGGCAATTGTTGGCCGAAAGTATGCTAAAGCAATTTGGCAATGTAAATAAGTAAATTACTTTTAAACTATGGCCACACACGCAACACGAACGGCCAGAAGAGCGGATTCTGTGGCTTACGGGGGCTGAGAGGTGAGAGCTGAGAGCTGTGAGAGGCCGGACAAAGTTTGTCTACGAAAAATGCTATGAATTTCATGATGCTGCCGGCAACATGTTGCAATGCAGACAGCAGACACGACAGCAGTTCCTTTACCACTTTTCTCCCACTTTTCCCCCACTTTTTCCCAGCCTTTTCACAATTTCCCTCAACTGGCGACTGTCCACTTTGTCCAGTGCCATCTTCGAGTGGACTCCAGTCTGTTGTACTGTCATTTGCATGGCAGGATTTGTGCTCAGGTGTCCTTGGACTAATTAAAAGCCTCTATGGCACACAGAAACAGACTCAGATACAGACACAGACTCAAACTCAGATACAGAACGAGACACACATGAGAAAATTTCATTATTTATGTTTGAAGTTTTCTCGACCCGCCCTCGCCTGCTCTCTCTGCCGTCTTTGTGGCTGTTCATTTCGTGAGCAAAATGATTTTCCTCTTGTTGCCAACAACTTCTGGTATGCAAATAGTTTCCAGAACCCCGTTTTCACCCACCCACCCGTCCGTCCGACTGGCTATTGGAGGGAAATTGCTTATTTATGTTTTATGCATTTTCTCCCAAGCTCTCACGAGTTACAAATTAGAAGCGCCGTCTTTGTTTCTGAAATATGTTTTCAATTTAAAGTTGGCAAACATTTCGACAAGTAATAGTAGTTGTTTGCTAGAGGAACTATGTAGGGACAAGCTTTAAATAAAGGGGTTAAATTATAATAATATAAATAAAATACTTTCCAAATTAAACTAAATTTCTATCTAAGTAAAGATTGATTTGCTAACAAAGCTTACCGCAGTTAGCTTCCAATCTTAATTGGTTTTGTCTGTCCCCAAATTAATTTTCGCTCATCTCTGTCCCAGTTTAAGCAATAATTTCCCCACCGGCTTCGGTTTCAAACTAAGCCGCAGAATCGTTGCAATCGGAACTTTTGCGATTTCAAGTTTTTAAGATCGGCATCTTGGCGGACTTGGGCGTCCCACGCTGACCACCAGGTGCTGCCGGCACGCCGATCCCCCAGCTAATTGAATTTAAGTGGCTGGCTGAAAAGGTCCTTCCCCTGGGGACCCATCAGCGGGGGCGGTGTGCGGTGTGGATATGGGGAGTGCGGCATAAACAAAGGCCGAACAAAACTTTCAGTTTGCATTTGTCGCTGGCAGCAATGAAAACGCAAAACTTTTAAACGGAAATGCGAAAACTTTCGCCAGCAAACTACAAAGCGCCACCTGGCGGTGCGAACTGGAGATGGTTCAAACCGCCCCCTACCCCAGACACCCCCCCTTTTCCTACTCTTTAATTGAGGAAATAGAGTATATCTGTTTGTAAGAGCATTTGGAGACTTTGAAAACTGGCGCCCGAGCAGTATTAAGGGTCCTGCTCGGGCGCCAGTTGTAATTCGTTATCCTGGCAATTTTTTTATGGAAAATATTACCTTTTTAACCAGTTAGAATAGGGTATATCAAGGTTAGCTTTGACTTAAGCTAAGATTTAAGCTAAACACCAATTATTTCGAATATATGCTAACTTATCTCTAATTTTTATCCCCTCTCCCTAGATTGGTTCCTTTTTCATGATCAACCTGTGCCTGGTCGTAATTGCCACGCAATTTTCGGAGACCAAGAAGCGTGAAATGGAGCGGATGCGACAGGAAAGGGCGCGCTACACCTCCACATCGACCTTGGCCAGCAGCACGAACAATTCGGAGCCCGCCACCTGCTATGCGGAGATCGTGAAATACATCGCCCACCTTTGGCGGCGCTTCAAGAGACGAATGTTAAAGAAGTACAGATTATATAAGTATGCTGCTTGTACCTTTTAATTTCATTCAATTATGTCTTTCGTTCGTACTTTTAGTTTCCGGTTTCCGGCTTCCGTTCCCTTCCCAAGTCTCTCTCTCTCTCTGCCTTTGTCTCTCTCTCTCTCCTAAAATCTCTGTTTGTTTTTTTGCCCATCAACCGCAAATCTCCAGACAATGAAAATGAAACGAAAAAACGGGAAAAAGCTCTAGGCATTAGTCACTTGAAACTTGATTGATTGATTTTCCATCCATTAAAGCGAGTAGTTGGCTCACAAATCTCTCGGCCACAAAGCTCAGGAAAAATTCGAGCAAAGGAAACATGAACTTTTCCCATTTTCAAAAGAACTTCCAAAGTCAAATTC
>JAEIIM010061976.1:0-10595 GCA_018874515.1 Drosophila greeni | reverse complement strand
AATTAACTAAAACAAACAAGACGAAAACAAAAATGTAAGTACAGACTGCATTAGAATAGAATACAAATTGTTATGCAACAGGAAGCTTCAGCTGAAGCGTCCAAAAAAATAGGAAATCACATTGTTAATGGAAGGAAACAAGCTGCCGCTTTATATAGTATATATATTATATAGTATACCTATAGCTGTCAGCGAAAATACGATTCAAGCAATTGTCCTTGGCAATTCTCTTGCACTTATCTTAGCTATGGGGATAGGTTTGGGCCTGGGATCATCTCATACGAAGGGTATATAAAATATATAGTGTGTTTGTGTATATATAGTATATGTGTATATATAGTAGGTCCGTTAATTGGGTCGTGTATGTCGTCGTTGTAGCCTACGCGTATTGTACAATTTTTATATCAACATCCTTAAGCAGTTCTCATACCCCTATCCTTACTTTCCCTCTACGTTTTAGTTCTTTTTTTTTTTAACTCACAATCAGTTCCATTTTTCAGTTATGTCTTTGGTGTTCAGTGTTTCTTCTCACTTTGGGATCTTGCGTGTCTTTATCTAGCTACCGCACCACCACCTTGTTTTTTCCCCTACTAATGGCCAAGACGTGTCCTCCTCCGACGATGACGACGACTTGGGTTCCTGTTGGCCCACCTAAAGCAGCATGTCATCGTCGCTCTCGGTGAACTCCCCATTGGGCTCCAGCAGCAGGTTGGCCTCCTCGTTGGACTGCACCTACAGCAGGCAAAAATGGGGCAGCAGGACATAGTCTCGTTAGCTCCTGGCTCCTGGCTACAACTCTGGGTGGCAAACTTACCCGGGAGTATCGGACCGCCGAGTTGCTGCGCCGGAAGAAGCGACGCACACGCTGCCTGCGCGCCGGCGAAAAGGCGAATAGTCCCAGGCACGTCACACAGAAGGTCACCGACAAAATGGCCGCCAGGATGGCTGTGAAAAATAAAAGGGGGAAAACGGGGCGGATGAGTGATGGATGGCAGTGCCAGAAGAGCGGGCCAGCTGCACTTACTGCCCACGGAGGCCGTCGGCCCGATGGGAGTAGCCGCCGGATCGGGGCCAGCTGTTGTCGTTGTAGTTGTCGACGTGGCCGCCTTAGTTGGCTTACCCGCTGGCGAAGCCGTCGTTGTTGTCGAGGTGGTGGTGCTGGTGCTGGTGCTGGAGCTAGTGGAGCTGGAGCTGCCGCCGCCTGGGGCATCCTGCTGGGGCACACCGAGGGACAGGAACTGGCAGATGCTCGGCGTTCGCTGCACATAAAGCAAATTGCATTGCTGGTCCTGCAAGGAAACGGATTCTTGTAATTAGAAACTTTCTTCATTAAGTGCAAGGAAAATAAATAAATAAATTGATATGGGGGACCGAGGGCGGACATAAATTCCGGGTAAAATACGACGCCCTAACACTTCCACCCCTCGCCAGTGGCCTGCACAAATTTGTGGCGCAACAACTGCTCGCAGCTTGTTTCCGGCATCCTGGGTCGCCTGGAAAAACCCTTGCTGTGTTCTCTATGCTGCGTTTTCTGTGTTCGCTGGCAACACTTTCACCCAAAGACCATTTCCGGCGCGACCAGCGACTGCAAAATGAAACAGCAAATGTGCGCATAATTTAAAAACTTTTGCGGCGCAACTGCAACTGGCAACCAGCAACTGGCAACTGGAGCCGGCAACAACTGCAAGTGGCGAGGCAAAAACGCTCGCCAGCCCAAAGCTGGCTAAAAGTTTCCCGTCACGGCGAGGCGCCGCACCAGACACGAACATGTCCGCGAGGAGAACAAGGTTGCTGCTGGGTTCTGGGAACGGGGTTGCCAGGAAGCGGTGGAGGGAGCAGCTGGAGCTGTAACTGGTAGAGGGAGCAACGCATTAAAAAGTTTGCAGCCATTTAAAATCCCATTTCATTGAATCGCTAATTTTCCAACAGCGCCTCTGCCAGTAGCAGGACGAGTACCAGGAGCCAGTGTACACGGCTCCTTTTTGTTGCTACCCAAAAGTTGTCCTTCGTTGTGTATATATAGTATTCTATAATTGCACACATATACACTGGGGAAAAATATTCTAAGGTGAGATGAAAAGCTTTCAAAAGTTTAAGAAATTTTCAAAATCTATAAAAAAAAAATCTGTTAAAGGAAATATTTCTGTGATTAAACTCTGATTAGTATTATTATTAATCCACATTCAAACTTCTCTAACTTTGTGCCAAGTGTAGCGAAAAGTTCCTTTTTCCGCTCTGCAGTTCAAGGATTAAAACGTGTTGGACGATAAGCTGTTTGGCACCCTTTTTTCCGCTTTCCCTCCCAGCTGACCACAACATCTTGTTGGGCTTAAACCTGTTGAGCTACTCAGATGTATTAGCTGTCTGCTCGGACAAGGAAATGCAAATATTAAAGATCCCAGGGAGAGTGTGTCGAGCAATTAACATCATTGGATGAGGCATACACAGTCCCAGCAGAGCAAGGAGGGAGGCAGGCTACGATGTGCATCGAAATGTGGCATGGTGATTGGGTGACAGAGGCCACAACCCGCATCTGTGACACGGGAACCCCGTTGGCAATGCCGTTTAAAAGCGTTTGTCGGAGGTGGCAAACAGCTTGCAGCTGGTTTAAATTTGGGTCAATTGCCTGGTGCCACAAATGCAAAATCGAAGCCAAAAACAGGCGAGTCCTGGCTGACTGCGTCCTGTCTGGCCGGGCAAAACATAAAACTATCGACCTAGAAAGCGGGCGCGGCAAATGTTTTCAATCAGCGCTCTCCGCTTCCTACGGCGTTAATTTTTGCGTAATGACTACAATGCGCCCTGATGGAGTCCTTTTTCGGGGGGAGGAGGCACAGGAGTCGACCTCAGGCACTAATTGCAAAACGTTTTTGTGGGGGCGGCGGCTGGGAATGCAATCGGACCTGTGCCACTAATTACGATGCATTGTACTCGTGAAAATGGGGAAATATTTCAGCAACCTGCGGTTAATTGTCGTGCAAGCAAAGCAAACAATTATTAATTAGCTTAAAGAGAGAGCACAGCCGGCATGCCCTGCATGCTAATGATGCTGGGCTGGGCTCTGCTCCTGGAAAAGCCACAACAAAGTCGGATTCCTGGTCATTAGTCAAAGTGCTGCAGGCGAATGCAACTTAATTATATTATTACTCCCACAAACACACACAACACCCACACAGCAGGCTCAGCAGCAGGCGCCCGATAAAGGACCTGCTCTTAATTTAATTTTCTCCTGCCGACTTTTACCCCTTGCACCACCCGAGCCACAGGCCAAGGGTCACCTGGTCAATACACGAGCAGGTCACAGCGGCGAACAAAGCCTGCATATATCTCGCCAGCTGATCCTGCGTGCCAGGATGACAACAAAGCCGCATGCGACACGAATGAACTCCGGGAAACAAAAGCTCCAACCAGCAGCACCTGAACAGGTGAACGGGTGAACCCAGATGAGGGCCTTAGACAAGGAGCAGGCAAGAAATGCAAAGCGAACCGCAAAAACAGAAATATGAAAAGACAAAGGACAAAGAGACACCGAGAAAGGGCTGAGAGCCAGGAAGATGCACAGGCAAAGCCGATTGCCAGGTGGTAAGCATAACAAAGGACACCTGCCGCAAGTTGCCACCCTCCCAAAAGCCACCGCTTCTTGCAAGGCGACGGCTCTCCTGCGCCAGTTAGTCCGTGTCCCCGTGTCCCTTTCCGTGTCCCTGGTTGCCCTTTTCCGCAAACATATTTCATACATTCTTACTTTGAAGCCGAGTAGTCCCTGTGCCTTGTGGCGGGTCTTTGAGAACGGACCCGGCGACTGCCAAGACTTTTTGTACGCTTACAAAAATTAAAAAGGGGAAAAACAAAACACAAAAAAGAAGGCTGACTTTGTCACAACGAAAGGTAGATACTCTTTAAGTTAATGTGGGAATTGATATTAATATTAATACTATAAATGTATAAATAATAATGTAGGAACTTTTTAATATCGTAATTTGTATATCGATATTTTCAATAAGATGTTGTTTTCAGTATCAATTTTATCGAAAAAGTATTTAAACATTTATTATATATTTGAGACTGGTAAATAAATATTTAAAAAACAAACTGGGAAGCTTAAATTCTTGCTACCAATATAGATCTTCGCATTAAAAGCTCATATCAAAACCATTTCTAACTAGGTAGGGATTAACTACCAAGTTAGTCTATCCCAAGATAAAAGAATACCCATAAAATAAATGCCAATCACTACCACTTAGCTGGATTGAAAGTGTCACCTTCGCAGCTAGGACACTATAATCCCCTTCCGCAAGGGTATACAAACAAGAAAAACCTCGCAAAATATCCCTACAGTTGCCGCGTTTCTTTGATGCGCATTTGGCAGGGCGCTGAAAAGCGTGCTACACTCTTTGTAATCCTCCGAGGAGCCGAGAACAAGAACAGCGCCAGATGCCGTGGCTGCTGATTCAGGTAACAGATTCCTTGCTTACAAATATATATATATAGAATATATCTAAAGTATCCCCTGTACTTACGCTGGAGATGAGGCTGCTGCTCTCCGTCTGGTTGCTGCATATCAGCCGGATCTGGACGTTCATGGTGCCTGCAAGGGATAACGTAAACGTAATAGGGCATTAGTTTCGAGAGCACTTTAATTAGTTCAAATGAACCCACATTCAAAACAATCTTAACCCTAATAAAAGCGTACAAAAAGCAGCAGCAGACTCCGGCTGGCTTTCCACTTTTATGGGCCAGACAAAGGCTGGCTTTCCCCACACACAAGCAGCAGTTGTACAGTATCCTTATCAAAATTTCAAATGATACAGCACGAGGGGTTTTGGGGCAAAGTGGATTGGGCCTGGACACCGCAAAGTTATCGCATAAAAGCCAAAAATAATTATCACCACAGACGACAACACAGCTCCCAGCAGCTCCAGCTCCTGCTCCTGCTGCTGCTCCTGCTTCTGCTCCTGCTGCTGCTGCTGCTCCTGCTCCTGCTTCCATTCCCCTCTCCCGGGTTGTCCTGGCATCCTGCAGGGTCAGGCGCTAGTGTTGTCGGTCAAATGCTCAGCATGAAATGCGTACATCTACGGCTTGGTGTGGGGGAATCAAAGCCTCCAGCTTCGGTCGCAAAGCCACACAAAATCTACAACTCGTTGGGATTTTTGGGCAATTTTCCTCGAACGCCTCCTGCTCCTGCTCCTCCTCCTGCTCCTGCTCCTTACCCTGCTCCTGCTCCTGCTTTTATTCCTGACCACCCACACATTTCTGGTATCTGCTAACGCCTGTCACTGGGCATATTAAAATTGTCTGATCGCCTGCAGATTGCGCTCTGTCGTTGGCCCACACCAAAAACCAAAAACAATGGCAACACAGTTTGTGCGCCACAGAGTTTTAAAATAATTCCATTTTATGGCCAAGTCGGAGAGAGACAATGGAGATGTGTCATAATTAAATCGTCGTCAGTTTTATTTGTCAAAATAAAAAGTTTTGTTTTTTAATGGCAAAGTTTTAAGTGCCATGCAATGGCTCGAATAAAAATCATTGTGCGAATATAAGGCAGCTAACACTGAGTGTGGCCCGGGGGAAATCTCGGCACAGGATGCCGGAAAACCCCATCTTTCCCTGCCTCCCCCCACACACCCCAGTCTGTCCCGGCTGTCTGCTCTGCATGCATTAAATATTCATGCAGTAGTACCACATCCACAAAAAAAAAAAAACAGAATAAAATAAAAATAAAAATAAGAATCAGAAGAGAAAAAAACAGGAAAAACTCCAGAGAAAAAGAGAGATTTTCCCAAGTGCAGCAAGATTATTTTACCGCATTATCTCGCAGACAGTTTTTTTCTCGTTCGCTAGATAAATTTTTTTGTATAATTTCCAGGCACTTTGCTTGCTTTTTATTTCCCCCGCAGACGGACAAAAAGAATCTTAGTTAAAAAGCAAACTACTAAAAAAAAAGGCAGCCACCACGACAAGTGCCCGAAAATGTCGCAGTTGCGAGAATAATAAAAAAAAGTCAAGAAAAACACTTGCATTGAAGCGAACGACTGTGGGATACCCAGTACTTGATTTTGTTTTTCTTTCTTTGAGCTTAAAACAAACTTCTCCGTTAGCTTGTACATTGCATCAATCCCTAAAGAATTCTGTAAGATATAACTTTACAATTTATAAAATATATCCTCAGGATTTCCCCCACTACATCATACCCCTAACAAATAGCTGGCATTAAAACCTTGAGTGCCAGCGATAAAAGTGGCGTGATAAAATGCCACCAGGATCGCAAGGATGATGGTGCAGGAAGCGCAGTGTCACCCGGCAAGGAAAGTGCATTGGGCTGTACGCCAAATCTAATGCGATTCTCCCGTTTTTCCACAAAACACCCAAAAGCGCACCAAAAACAAAAAGGAGGGGCAAAAAAAAAAAAACTAACGAAAAGCCAGATAGAGAAAAGCAAACAAAATGGCGACAAGGCGCGCATGTTGCGCCAGCGGAAAGGGAACCGGAAGCGGAACCAGAAACGGAAACGGAAGCGACAAGCGACAACGCGGGCTCCTTATCCAGTTCCCTTCGCCTTCGCCGGCGGAATATGTAAATCGAATCAGTGGCAAGTGCAACTGCAACTGCAACTCACCTTCCTTGCCGCAATTAGGCGACTCGTGTGTGAAGAATATGTTGACCAGCGACTGTGAGTAGTCCGTCATCGCCTTGCGGCGGTCTCCGCAAATATTAACCCACATCTTGGTGGCATTGTAGTCGATCTGAGAGCAGGAAAAGCAGAGTTAGCAACGCAACCTTCCTCGTATATAGACACTATTTCCTCTTACCTGAATCTTGCCGTCGCTGGTGAAGGGCGCACTCTTAAAGTTGAAGCGCTGGCCCAGCTCGTCGTGCACCAGTTCGCAGGTGTCCGCACTGAAGGTGCACTCGTGCGGCGGGCAAAAGATATTCGTCTCCCACTCGAACCTGTAGGTGCAGTCCTCGATTGAACGCAGCACCGGTTGTCCCTAAATGGAGGAGGAGGAAAGGAAAGGCAATAAAAGAAAAAAAGACAGCCATTAGGAGCGTGCAAGCAATTTGCAGGTGAGCGGCGAGGTCGTCCTTTTCGAAATAAAGACTGTGACCCGGTCAAAGCTGTCCGCACAAATGGCCTATCAGAATCCGATTGCTTCTTGAAAGTGCGGGTTTTTTTCATACACTCAACAAAATTACCCAGTCTTTACACTACAAAAATTACAAGGAAATAAATAGGAGTTGTTTTCCCCTTACTCACACATATCAATTAAGATTTTGCAGATAGTACCGTACCGTAGAAAATTAAAAACTGCAACATATAAGTGAAAAGTTAAGAAAATAAAGAAAAAGCATGCAAGATAATTATATATAATTAAAAAGAAAAACTACTCATGCTTTTAAATTAACTACAAATCAAAACTAAATAAGCATATTAGTATATTTAATGTCTTCCCCGTAATTAATCTGCGCAACAAGCCATTTTATGTATTCGTGTTAGTGTTCAGAGCGTATTTTCGGTACTAAATATTTACTTAAATTTCTCTCAGTGTACTTACCCGACCCGCACGCATATTGCAGTTAAAGAGCATGTGCGTGGACAGTTCCGTGCTGTTGTCCGTCGGACAGGGATCGCCCTTCAAGTACAGCAGCTCCGCCGAGGTGCGATTCCTTTGCGACAGCGAGACCAGCGGAAATCCCATGCTCTGTGGGTGAAAGTGGTGAAAGGGGAGGCTTAAGTGTGCTCGTCGAAAGCGAAATGTATAACTTTATGTCTGAGATTGCGGCAAATAACTCGAAATCCCTGTCTGAGCCAGGCACACGTTGCAGTGTGTGTCGCCTGCTCCTGGCTGCTGTGTGCTTGCAGCTTGTTGCTATCCTTGTTGCCGGTGTCCTGGCCAACCCACTCGGAACCAGTGGAGTGGCCAGCACATCGATGCGATGATAACTGGCAAGGATCCGGCAGGGCATGCCGGTCCGAGTCAGCACAAACGACAATTTAATGGATAGTTCAATGGCACCGCCCACCCGACAAAAATTAAGGAAGGACTGCTGCCGGAAATGAGTGTGTTGAAAGATATCCTGTTTGTGTGGCAAACATAAAATGGTTTACACACGCAAAAGATAGGTATAAACCCTGCCTGTTGTAAATAATTTTACTAATTAATCACTATAACTAGGCATTATATTTTTTTATAATAAATAATAGATTTTGTAGGCAAAGTCCGACCAGCTCGTCGCCTGTGCAGCTGTTGCTGGCCCCCCATCGATGGAGCTCGCTAACTGCTGCTATTGGCAATCAGGCAGCTTAAACGCTGCCAGCTATCCAACTAGCCGGCCAACGACGTGAGCTTAATGCGGAAAAAGCAGGGATACCCAACGATTCTGAGCACCAGAGGATAGAGCAAGGGGAGCCAGGACAAGCCGGGCTGGAGGCTAGTGCATTGGCGTTCGAGTGGCACAAGATTTATGCTCGGGTCAACAAGGTCGATGGCGACGGCGGCAAGCGTTGCACATGTTGTCGTCTCATCTTAAACGTATTAGTGGCAGAGGGTGCTCCAGTTTGCAGTTCCAGGTCCAGACTTCGAACCAAACTCATTTCGTATGCAGCTCAGGCGATGTTTTAGCAGTTTGCTCTATTATTTATTGCTGGACGTTTCTCTGGCGGATCGGATCGGATTGGATGCTTGCCCCTTTTGAAAATCCATTTGAAAATCAAAATCGCAGCTAATGCGCCATCAGCAAATACACAACGACTGCCGCCTGACCTTCAGTATCCTGCTGGAGTCTCATTAGCATGGAGAGGGATCCTTGGAGCAGTCGGGGGACTCCCTTTGGCGCCGGCTTACCGACTTAGAACAGAGGCAGGCACAGGGCACACAGCACAGTAAGTTTCGCCAGTAGCTCTCGCTCTGCAAAATTTATTGAAAAACTTTCTTATCGCATTTGAACAAGCCAGCAACTTGCCTGTGTATATGTGTGCCAGTGTGCGTGCGCCAGGATATTTGTGATTATTTTTTTTAAGTTTCGCAAAACTTTCCTCTCCAGGATACCAGGGACAAAAAATAACAGCGACGACTGGCTGGCCAGACCGAAAGTAACTTAATTGTTTGCAGATACAAATAAATGAGTTGGACAAAAAAAAAAGGAGAAGGAAAGCACAAAGGACACGGGGCAGGACACAGGGCAAGACAAGGCCAAGCTTACAACAAGGAACTGAGCAAAACAAGAAGAAAATCTTGACTTGATTGTTGGAAAATCTTTTGGCTCAGGCCAAGCAAGGGAAACAAATCGAAACTTTAATGCGCTGCTGCTGTGAGATTAAAAGAACTGTTTGGGATTCTCAAAAGGATTTCAGGACACGACATTTATTTAGGTTGCTCGTTCTAATTAGTGGCCAGCCCACGAGAGGAAGGGGGTGTATCGTTAACCTTAAGTCGTATTTTGTATTCTTTTTCACATTTGTAAGAAGAAAAGTCTGAGATAAAAATAAAAAGTAAGGTTGCAAAGAGATTGAAGGAATTGTTGTGCCATATGAAAGAGATTTTTGGGTTAAGAAATCTATTATCCTATTATATTTTGAGAATAAATTCAGAGAGGTCTTGTAATAATATCTCAACATATATTTATAACTCAGTCGAAATGTCTTATAATTTCCTCATTTAAATGCAACTTATTTCCTGAATTCCTATACATACTTTTTCTTAACCCAAATCGTATATTTTTTTTGTAGAAAACAGAGTGAAAAAAAGGATACAAGGCCATGCTCGAGTTGAGAAGCAATAAAGATTTCTGCTAGTTCAGCGATTCACTAGAAACATGCCAGCGGCCGCCCTGTCCTGCCCCTGCGTTGCTCATCCGCCCTGTGGCCATGGTCGGCATTCAACCTACCAACCTACCAACCTACGAGAAAGCCAAGGAGAGGAGGCTAACGCGGCCACAACAGGCATGACATTGAGGGACAGGACAATAACTGGGATAACAATAAGCACAATGGCGGGCAGGCAGGCAGCGGGGACTGGACAGTTGGGGACGAGTTATGCCCAGCATTGTGGAGCTGCTGGCAAGGCATTCAGCTGTTTGCACAACAATTTGATCAATTTCATTATTAATCCGATTTGATGGGGGCGCAGACCCCCGACGGCAGCCATTTTGACGATTTTGTGGTTATTGTCGGAAGTGCAAATGCAAATGCAGGGGGAGTTCGGAGCTGGAGAAGGAGCTGGAGACGGAGCTGGAGAAGGAGCTGGAGCTGGAGACGGAGCTCGAGCTTGAGGGTAATGGGGCTGCCATTGTCATGCTAGTCACATGCCCGTTGCCAAATTTGCACTGGCACAAGTCAAACGCCGCCATCGAGTTGACAATGGAGTCTCTGCATGCCAATGAATTGACTCGCACTCGCAGTCGCAATCGCAATCGGAGTCGGAGTCGCAATCGCAAATCGCAAGGGAATTCCCAGTGAAAATCAGACGTGTCGCTGATCCGGCAGGGCTTCCTTCGAGTCAAGCGCCAAAGGCGACAAATGTCTGTACTGTCAGTGGCTTAACCCTCCAGGGACCAATAAGTGTTTTTGATATTATAAAGAAATGTTTTAGAAGTAC
>JAEIIM010061966.1:0-15641 GCA_018874515.1 Drosophila greeni | reverse complement strand
GATCTTTTAAATAATTCTCATCATTTATTTTCGTAACAAATAAAAGTGAGTGTTAACTTCGACTTTACCTAGGCCTGTTCCTTGTCCGTTTTTTATTTTATTTTTGTTTATTGTCTCTAGTTTTTATACGTTATTTGGTCGCGTTGCGTTTAAGTTGGTTTTGGCTTCGGCTTCAGTTTCCGTCGAAGCTCGGGGCTTGGGATTTGGGATTTGGGGCTAGGGCTGGGCCGCTTGGGTACGCTTTGATGGCTTCTAGGTGAAGGTCACTGTGTGACTGAAATGTTAATTTGACGACTGCCTGTCATACATACAAACATATATGGCGGAGTGCTTGGGCCATTTCAGTCGTTGTTTTCCCCCCCGCCCCCCTCTCCTTCGTTTTGTGACACTTGCTAAGGTTCTACAGTCCAGTGTTCATGTGGGCTGCTTAGGAACCACACTCAAAATCGAGTTTGATTTGTTGCCGCGCCGCTGGAATGCAGAGATTCTTGAGCGGCTGACGCAGTTTAATAAAAAAATATGATGTATTTCAATTAGATATCATTAACGAGCTTAGCTTAAAACGCTTTTGGCATGCCAATTTCTAGTTTGGACGCTTGAACTTGAACAAATTGGACAAAGTGGCTGGATGGAAGAAGAATTTAATGATTGTGGAGGTTGAACATACATAATTTGAATTAATTTAATATTAAATTTAAGGTGGCAGTAATTCAAATTATTATTGTATAACTAGTAACTCTTTAAACAGCTCAAACAAAAGCTTTATATTACACAAGTTGTGATCATTGAATATCCGGTTGCTTCGTTAAAAATCATTGCATACTTTCCTGCAGCATGTTCCTCTGTACATAAAATGAAATAACGAAACTGAAAGTGCGAAAATCGTTTAGAAAATCGGTTCAAGCGTTTTGAGTAAAAGCCAAAACGTTGACTCCTATAGCACAGGGTCTAAAACTCGAATAAGGATGATGCAAATGTGTGTGAGACATATTCACAGAGAAGTCAGTGGGTTTTCCCCCGCCTGTGTGTGTGTGTGTGGCATAATGAGCTGCTGCACGAATCGAGTCTGGTGGCCCCCATATAATGGTCGTGTTCGCATGGCGGTTAGGAGGTTGCCTCGCTGCTGCAACGTTCTGCTGATGCGGCACACTCCAAAGCCATAAAAGGGCATTAGCCTCGTGAGTACATTGCAGGGGTTTTTGGGGGAGTAAAGGGAGCGGAAAGGAGGTATGTAGCTGTGCGCGCGCTTTGGAAAATTGAATAAAGTGCCAGAGGAGCCGAAGAGGGATTGAGGCAACGAAGCGGAGTGAAGTGCTCGATGTTCTCGTAGCCAAGTCATTTAGGGGTTGCCTGCAGCAGCATCCCAGTTTGTTTTTGTTTTTTTTTTTTGTTTTATAGCCTGGCCACAAGGGTGACTCATAAAACAGTGGCCTCAAGACTAGGTTTCTAGTCTTAAGGATTAAAAAGCTATATTTCCTACTGCTTTCTGTGATTTTATGATTTAATGATTCAAAACAAAAATAACAACAATATCTTTACTAATTACAATTTATTTAAACATTTATTTAAAGCATATAACAAACTTGTCTGCAACACTGTCTAACCGCAGGCGGCAACGTGTCGTATGCGCGATGCTTTTTTATTAACTTTACTTGGACCGCGGCAGAATCATTTTCAGCCTGGAATATGTACATATCTGTAAATGAGGAAATCACAGCAGCTGACGGGCTTTGCCCAGACTTGATTTTCCAGAAATCCGCTTAAGTTATCAACGCGATCAAGTACCCCTGCGATCCGTATAAAAACGAAAGAAATTAAAACTAGAAACTGCAGTTGCAGTTAGGCAAATAATCTAGCAACATGAAGAGTCACATTATTCCGCTGCTGCTGTTAATCGGACTCATTTATGCAGCTCTCATTGCTGCCCATTCCCACGACTTGATTGATTATTATTTGGATGAATCCTCGGGAAGTGGAAACAACAGTGCCGAGGAGTTCATGAACGAAATGGTCCCGACATGGCAGGAGGACGACAACTTGACGGATTCAATAAGTGACGCCTTTAGTAATGAAGAAAAAGTCTTTTTGGGTCCGCGGATTGAAAGAAAGAAAGAAAGTAAAGAATTAAGTTAAATCTAATAAAGAAATGAAATTGTTTATACTGCAGAGATATTTTAATCTTAAAAATTGTGTTGCTTTGATATTCCCAAGTCTTTACAAGATTTCTTTATAGGAAACGCCTCAAACCGAGACTCGCTTAACGTATCAATAATGATTGTGGTAAACAGGAACGTTGGCATTAGTTGGAATTTCCCGCTCTCACCTCAATCAGTATTTAATAACCTCTGTGCTTTTATACTGTATAGATCGCCGTGAACGTCTGATAACCCAAGAGCCGGGCTAGGCTATAAAAGCACCACTCGGAAGCCCACTGACATTCAGTCATCGGCGACCAGAGCTCTGGAAGGAAAACAAAACAAAAAAAAATGCAAGCCATTCTCCGCCTTTTGCTGATCTGCGGATTAATCTATTCGACGATCGCTCAATCGGGATTTCAGAGTATAAATTTCGGTGGATTTGGTGGAGGAGAAGGAGGAGGAAGGCAATTCTCAGGTGCCGATGGCGACGACAGGAGCACTAGTGTCCACAGTTCCGATGTGGATAATCTATTGAAGAGATTGGAATCACTTGATAACTCTGGCAACGATAGAAACAACTGGGGAAACAATGCAGCCCGAAATTCTGGATTCGATGAGGACAGAAGCCGAGATGACTCCGCAGAGAGGATAGTCCAGTTCATTCACGGCTAAAATGTAGTCACACCTGGACTGTTCTAAACTATAATTAATTTCCATAACTATAAAAGTCCAACTTGTTTAACTAAAGCGAATACACTTTAACAACAACCTTGACCCATTTTTTATTTCGATTTCAGCTTGCGTTATAATTTAGAAAATACTACTTTTACTTTTCATTAAAACGCAACCACACTCAACTCGAAATGTCTCTAATCGCGCAACTTATGCTAATTAGCTGAATAATAAAATGGGTAGAAGAAAAAAAATCGAATCGAATCGGGGCTTAGAATATACTTGGTCGCTGAAAACATAAATTAGCATATTTATGCGATGGCCAAGCCAACGTTCTGTGTTAATTGCCGAAGCCCGCTCTTTAACCAAACGCGTTAACCAGTTATACATAACTATGGCTAATAGAAGGTTATCGGGGGAAATTAAATCGATTTCCGTATCATATGGAAATGATTTTATTAAGGTCTGATCAGTGGAAATGACACAAGTCTTTAAGGTCTTTTACGCAGTCTTAGAAATATTTTTGGTTAAGAATCTTGAATAAAATAATTATTTAAATTATTAAATCGCTTTAAGTTGAACTCTCCTGTGTTTAAATGCATTGAAAACTTATCAATGATTAGATTTGAAATAAATCTAGAGTTAATTACCAGTACTTAAACCAATATATTATCCATGTAATCTCGGCATCGGCAAATCAATCAAAAACAAAACACACTTTAGTCTCATTTCAATCGAACTGAACAATCAATTATTTCAATTGAACTGCAATTACTATGCAAATTCACTTGCCTCGCATTCGAATGCACGAATAAATGTGTGTAATTAAACAATTTCACGTTTAAATTTTGACTTAAATTTAAATGATTCCCTTTACACATTATTTTCCCTGTCACAGCGACAATAAATAAAGGAAAAGCCAGTGGGAGCTGTAAGTCGGGCCAAAGGATAAGCTGTCCTTTTAAATTTTCATTAAATTTAAATACATTTTCCTCATTAAATTTAATGTTCAGCGAGGCATGTTTTTGCTTTTCTGAAAGTGTGTTGTGACTTTAAATATTATCATGATTGAAATTGTATATAAAACTCCCTATAAAAAAATAAACAGACAAGCAGCCGAAAGGAAGAAAGAGTTAAATCAGGGAAACAAAGTTTGTCAGTTGCCACCACCAAATGGAATGTGTTAATAAAAGCAGCGCTGAGTGGGGGAAATTGTAATTGGAAAAGTATGTTGGCTGGCAGCTATGAACACTCGCTTAGTGTCACACACACAAAATTGTGACAGTGTCTCGAATGGAAGGAAGTCCTCGATTGCGTATACGCAACGTGGACCAAGATTCCCAAGGAGACAGACATAAGAATAGGAATAAGGGAGTGGTGTAAGAAGGAAACAAATGCTAAATATTTAAATTAATAACTTGTCCGAATGTTAAAGCTTTAATTTAGCAGCATCAGCTGAGAGCTGATTAAATGTATTTATTACGAGACCCATAATAAAGGAGCAGCTATAATTTACTTAAGTCGGTCTCCCCTTTTGCAATCGATTTCATATTTATTTGCTCTGCTTACTTACCCTCTATCGGAAATCTCAGTAAATTTTTATAAACATATATATTAAGCAGAAAACTAAAGTGGAACCGAATGTACGTGCCCATGTTCTGTGTGGAAAAATTGCACTTTCCCCGGAGTACAACAGCGATTCAGGTCTCGTCGGATTACATGTCTTGTTTTGATTGTATTTCCTTTGTTTTTCCCCTTCTTTTTTTTGTACAAACAGGGTGATAAAAATTAGTGTCCAAGTGTTGGGTTTGAAACACAAGCCGAAGCAGTCTTTTATGGGAGACTTGAGTCAGTTACAGGTCTCCCCCGGGGGGAGGTCGATTCTTTCGAGTGGCATTAACCCCCGTTGGGGGGATTCTCAGCCATCGATTGCTGGCCACAATTAATTACCACATTCGAGCAGCAAAAACAAATTCTGCATTTACCTGTTTTTCTTCTTTTGCATTCGCCCAGACAATTAACAGGCGACGACGCTGAATTGTTGTTGCTGCCGCTGCCCCTCTGCGTTTAACAAATGCAAAAATAATTATAATTAATGCAGAGTTTTTGGCCTTGAACTTGCATAACCTGCTGTAGCTCTCTCTCTCTCTGCCTCTCTGTCGACGTAATTACTTTGTCGCTTGTGGTTCTGCTTTTTGGCCAGGCCAACAAAAATCGTCATCATCATCATTGTCGGGGTTTCGTGGGTGAGTCCCAGGCCCCAACAAACACACACACTTCGCATTCATATTTGTTTAGCAGCTGCCGCTAAAAAAGCTACCATTTGTTTTCAGCATTTAAATATTTTCAGCTTCGCTGAGCAGCGAAGCAATGCAACTGCAAAAAAAGCAAAGACTCAAAGGGAAATAGATAGGAAAATTCAAATTCAAATATGTAGTTAGCTCCGCCGTCTGCCCCACCTCCCTCTCTCCCTCTTTCGGTCCGCTGTCTGGCCAAGTTCAAGGTGAACATTTGCCTCGAAACTTGGCGTTTTTCTGTGGAAGCTTCCACCGGGCCATATACGAGCTCCCCGCTTATTACTCACCTTTGACAAGGCCCCCAAAACGATCGCGAATATTAGCCGCCTGACTCATACAGGAGGGGGGAAAATCTCGGAAGGGGGACGCAGCTCGTTGGGAGATCAGTCAAGTGCAGCCAGCTCAGCTCAGTTCAGCTCATCCGAGAACGCCCACGGGGGAGGAGGAAACACACACTCACCCAGCTCCGTTGCTAATTAATAACTCAGCCAAGTCAGTGGCGGCGGCACTAAATCATACCATATAAGGGTACTGGGAGAAAGGGGGAGAGGGTTTCCGGGGAAGAAATGACTCGGTATATATGGGTGTTGCAGCTAATTGGTTATCCATGGGATACAGGGAGCTCTACTACGTAGATACTAGGTGGGGTTATCTTGATTATTTAATAGGGAACAATCTATAATGGGCTTTACTGGTGGTACTTCCACTCGCTGCACCACTGACCCACTTGCCTCATGAATGCGACGCCTTCTTCTCCGCGGGGCCAAAGAGTCAACCCCACTCAGACCCCCTCCATTCCATCCATTATCATCTCATATTTGCCCCGCCAGTGGTTATGCAACTTTTGCAGATGCAATTCGCGTTCTTCTGCCAGTTTGCTGTCGGACGCTAGATTCTCTGTGCTATATTCTCTGTTCTCCGGTCGCTATTCTCCGTTCTCCCCACTCTATTCCCTGCTCTTTGCAATTTTATTGCTAAATTAAGTAATTGGTACAAGAAGCTGCCTTCGCCAGACCCCGCCGCCCTTTGCCATCGATTCTTGCAATCCGAATGCTCGGCGGCTGTCTGCGCCTCTGTTTGCCTTTGTGCGAGCCTGTAAGTGTGTGTCACTGTATCTGTATCTATTAGACCGGCCTCGTATCTGCATCTGCATCTGCATCTGGGCATCGCCGAGGCGGGCACAATGAGGAGCGTGCTCTGTGTTCTTTCGCCTCTTTGGTATTCCACTTCTGCTTTCCATTGCGAATGTGTTTTGCAGACGCAATTGGAGGCGGGTGGGGCGGGGCAACAGGGCGTATGCTGAATGCGGGCCGCGGCAGAAACCAAAATAATGCAAAAATACAAAAGAGAAAACGAAGTCAAAGCACTCGATATATGTGAGTATCTCTCTGTGGCCGGGGGGTTGCGCAATTCTGCAGATACTCGTGCTAGAGAGCGCGAATGGTCTCGCTTCTGGTACTTGCATTCTGAAGATTCTTTCGGGGCATCGCCCCAAATAAAAAGAATATATCTAAGTAAACTGAACTGAAACTTTTCCATGGAATACACCAAATGGCCAGACGTAAAATGGCATTACGAATTAATAAATAAAGCCGGGGCAGGGGGCGGCCATAAAATGAAGCACGCAAAGCAGATGAAACGAAATTTCCAAGGTCGCCGGCAAAAGAACTTTTTCGTTAGCGTGTTTATGAAGATTTCTGAATTTGCTTTGCTGCCTCGGCTGCTCTCCTCGGTTTGTTTAAAGAAGAATTAGTTGGCGGCCGATCGACGGGAGCTGCTCGGAAACTGGAATCAGCAAGATTCGCAGGCTGGGATCGGGATGAGTTCAGGTAATGCGACAAATGAAAGGAAAAAGCACCGAATAAGCAACCGAAAAAGCCGACAAAAAAAGCTTAATTTCAGTGCTAATTAAAGACGCTGAATGGAAGCCAGAGCTCCGGGAATGCCTTTCTGCCAACTGAATTTATGTGCACGGCTTTCTTCTTTGGAATTGCGCAGCAGCTGGGTTCTGGAATTGGGTTTGGCTCTTGGGTGCTCGCTGGCCTTGACCCCAATGATATCAGAAATCCATAGGCCACCCCTGCCTCCTGTTCCTCTGGCTTTGAGTTCTATAAAAAGCCCAAGCCGAAACATCAGTTAAGACTAATTGAGTTTGGCTAAACTTGGTCAAAATGCGCAGCAACGGGCCAAGACAAGAGCCGCCGCCGACACTCCACTCTCCACTGGCCAATTCAATCCAATCCAAACCAATCCGAGCCGAGATTCGCCCCAAAACGAATCCATCAACGACACACAGCTCGCGACGATGACTGCTGCAAAAAAGTCACCTCTGGCACTGGCACCTCTATGCACACACTTCTACCTGCCGGATGACATCACCGCCGACGGCAACGACAATTACTCGGAATACAAATAAAGAATTGCGACCCCAACTTGGTCGCAGGCTATCCTCAAAACCGAGCTCGAGCAACTGCAGCAGCGTGACAAGGCACCATATAATGGCCAGCAGCAGAACCAGCTCTCGGAATCGGAATTGGAATTGGAATTGGTATTGGAATCGGAATCGAAGTCGAAAGCCAAGAGACCAGGCAAACCAAGCAAATCAAACAAACCAACCAATGAATAAACAAACAAACAAACAATCGTTGAATCGAATTCGTTGTCCAAGCTGAGAGGCGAGATGCTGGCTGGCTGAGCGATCGATGGATGGCTGCATGGGGTGCCATAAATGGCTAAGGCTTTGCGATGATTACTCATACGCCATGTGGCCGGCGGAACCACTTGCCGCCATCTGCCTGCAGTCTTGCTAAAGGCTAAGATCGAGTTGGAGGATAAAAGATTAACCCTCTCAAGTTCAAAGTTTAAGGGATAGTTGAGAAAATATTTTATATAAAATAATTCTTAGAGTTATAATAACTAATAAATATTTTTATAATATTTATAATTAATTTCAAGAGAAAGAAACACACAACCGGCACTCAACGGTTAAATATTTCTTTTGTCTTGGACAATTCGCCCATATCGTCTTAATCCCATCTATCATTCTATTGAATAAACCCATTAAATTATCTCTGAATTGAGTTTTTACCACACATCATTAGCGCCATGGATCGTCATCGGTTTTTCTATGATTAATGACCAAACTTTAAAACTTGTCTGCCCTGCGCTCACTTAATTGGTTAATTAATTTGTGTAAATTTTGTGTAAATATCAAGTCGTTTAAGTGACGCACTCCTCCTGCTCCATTTAGTTATAAGTTATAACAGCCCGTAATTAGGCTTTGGCCGCGCTTTGTTCGCCTCTTGTTTGACTCTTTTTTAGAGCTTGTTAGCTCTGTGTTTTGTTTGTTTGAGATCATTTTTGGGTCCACCCCCCAGACCCCGACCCTATCCCACTGAGTGGCGCACTCAAGTGGCAATTAGCGTTGACATTCATTAGCTGCGATTAAAATGAGATCAGATTGTGGCCATCGCCATCCCTGCTGGTGGATGACGAGCAGCACGTGAGAGGCAGGCCACGCCCCCGGACAGAGCGATCTCCTTTGGAGTCAGTGGCGTGTGATTCACACGGAGCCTTTCCTGAAGTAGCTCCAATCGGATCGGAGAGCGGCGGAGTGTGCCAATTAGAATGCCTGCAATTTGGGTAATGACTGCCATGCGATATGCCAGAGATTCGGCCGAAAATAAGTCGAAATTCCCTGGAACGATTCAGAGAGCAGAAACCTAAATGCAGATATATAGATATGGTGGCTGCATCTGTACTATGAAGTCTCCTCATGTGCCTCCAGAAGTGGAATACCAAAGAAGCGAAAGAGCACAGAGCAGGCTCCTTATCCGATGCACAGATGCAGATACGAGCTCTAATAGATACAGATACAGATACACAGGCAAATAGAAGTGGGTCTGGCGAAGGCAGCTCTTGTACCAATTACTTAATTTCGCAATAAAATTGCAACGAGCTGGGAACAGAGAAGGGAGAACAGAGAATAGAGAATGGAGAACAGAGAATAGAGAATGGAGAACAGAGAACGTAGCACAGAGAATCTAGAGTCCGACAGCAAACTGGCAGAAGAACGCGAATTGCATCTGCAAAAGTTGCATAACCACTGGCGGGGCAAATATGAGATGATAATGGATGGAATCGAGGGGGGTTGAGAGGCGTTGCCTCTTTGGCCCCGCGGAGAAGAAGGCGCCGCATTCATGAGGCAAGTGGGTCAGTGGTGCAGCGAATGGAAGGGGTTCGATGAGAATGTCTTCCCTTACTGGTTAATAGATGCCAATTATTCACCTACTGACTCACATTTCTGATGAAACTCCTATCCCATTCTGGCTTGCTTCGAAGGTTATATTGATTAACCAATACCTACACAATATTTCCCCAAATCCTCATTATCTTCTCTTTTAAGCATATAAAATGTATTCCTACTATACTTTGCTGACTTGGCTGAGTTATTAATTAACAAGTGAATGCTCTCTGTGGGCGATCTTCGAAGATCTGAGCTCTCTGTCACTGAGTCAGGCTCACATTCTCGATCGCCAACGGAGAGAATTTAACGAGTCTCTGGCTAATTTCTTGTCAAAGGTGAGCATGGTTGGGGCATGAGTAATCCGAATTCGTCTTTCGACGACCCTGAACCCGAAGCCCGAACTCAGGTGCACTCGAAAAATATAACGACAGTGTATTTGTCTGACTTTAGAAACGAAATAAAAAAAAACGCATGTCTGAGAGAGTTTTCCTTCTAGATCAGCTTACAACGGCAAGGGTTCTCGCCCACGCGATCCCCTCCCGTTGTCACGATCAGACGCCTCATGGTGTCCAGAGATTTCTTAATGGCCTTCCCGTACGCCTCGGGGTTTACCGTCTGCGAGGTTGACCAGCCGGAGATTGCAAAGGTTATCTTATCCTCCTGCGGATTGTAGCAGCAACCGTAGCCATCGCTCGTCTGGGGACCGTAGGCCATGAACGAATTGTGGGAGGTGGCCACTTGAGAGGTGTACAGCTGGAAGGACACAGATCGCACGAATCCCTTGGATCTGAAAAACTCCGGGATCGGCAGACCGTTCTCCGCCGCCATCTGCTGAAGGCCAAACAAATGGCGATCGATGCCCTCGCCCTTGAGCGCACGTTTTGTCAGCTCTCCGTGGAAGTCCACCGCCTTTTGGAGCGCCTTTATCTTCTCTACATCCGAAACCTTGCCAGAATTCATGGCCAGGACAAAGGCCTTCGATTCGTTGGAGGTGGAGCGTATGGTTTCGGTTCGTCCATCGATGAACATCCTCAAATGTGCCGTCTCGTACTGGGCGGGTAAAGTCTTGTGCAGGTTGTAGTAGGCCAACTGGATAGCCATCTGAATGTAGCTGTCCGAATTGAGGCCCTGGGCCTGGATGAACTTATTTCCATGGCACTCATACTGGAAGACGTTCATCCGCAGTCCGCAGGCTATCCTCATGATGTTGCGCACGGCGACATGGAGCCACATATTGATGCAGTCGTCAACGGGATGGAATTTCAGATGTCTGGCCGGATTCGAATTGTCGCTGCTCTCCTTTGACTCGGTCTCGCACTGGGAATCGCTTTCGCTTTAAGAAAAGATTATAAGTTAATTCTAATAAATAACCCCAAGTTTACATACATTTTGTCTGCCACATAGTCTAGGAGCATGGCCACCGGTTGGCACTCGGCGGGTGACTGCTCGTAGCAGAACCCTGCCAGTCCAATTGGATTCACAATCAGCTGGATGGTCTTGTCCATCCACCGATTGGCACTGTTCTGTTCTATTCCTCCGCCATGCAGCAGTTGGTGGGCCTGGACAATGTACTCCTGTCCCTTGGGAACGGGGACACTTTTATCCAGACAGACCACGAACAGAGATTGTTCGATCGCATCTAGGGTCTCAGCATTACCAGGCAGGCAAGAAAGCGTTCCATAGGCCTCGGCCCAGTTGTCTCGATTGTCGTGGGTCAGCAAGCCAATGGGTTCGCCCTCGTTCAGGGGCCACTTGATGATGGCCTCCAGTTGATTCACCAAACTTTGCGCACTCAACGGACTTCCAGAGGGCGAAAGGATGGGTAACTGAAAGTACTACAGGGAAGCAATGGAGTTTAATTAGGAGGAGCTTGAAAATGCTTGCTAGAACTCACATTGTTTTGGTAGACAACCACCACGAAATCGGAATCGCAGTACTGCTCGATGGTATCGCAAAACCTTCCTGGCTTGCGAACCGTACCAAAGATATTAATAAACTGGCTATTATCCAATACGTTGTCACCCATCTTAGCCGCGGGTACCTTGTCTTCATCCACCAGCTTCTTGAACTCGTAAATGGCTCGAATCGCTCGGGCCGCAAAGAAGAGGCAGTCCGTGGGCTCCTTGAACTTTTGCAACGGGAAGGACAGTGCCGGACTGGTGGAGGCTGTGACGGGCGCCTGATAGGTTAAGTAGACAGCTCTGGTCCACCGAGGAGTCAACCAGTTGGCGCAGCTTTCGGCCTCTTTCTCCAGCAGTTCCTGGAGCTTCTGGCCCTCCTTTCCCTCGAATTCTTCGGCCAGCTTTACTTCCTTTTTAAACTCTTTGGGTGTGAGGAGGGGCTCAATGCTGTCCAGATAGGCCGTGATGGTACGTTTCAGTGGAGCAGCTGGAAATTTCTGAAGCGCAATCGATTTCTTAGGTCCCTTAGAGGTGTCTGCTCCTTTAGGAGGTACCTTCTTCATCGGTTCTTTTGACTTTTGAGCCTTAGTTTCAACTTGTTTAGGAGCATCCTTCAATTCTTCCTTATTAGTAACTGCAGCTGGTGCCTTTTGAGCTTCAGTTTCAACTTTTTTAGGAGCATCCCTCAATTCTCCCTTATTAGTAACTGCAGCTGGTGCTTTTTGAGCTTCAGATATTACCTTTTCGGAAGCCTTAACAGCTTCTTTGACGGGTTCCTTCGGCACAGATTCAGATTGTTTCAAGCCAGCAGCACACTTTGGATGATCCGTAGAGGGTTTGATTTCCTTTTCGGAAGCTTTAACAGCTTCTTTAATGGGTTGTTTCGGAACAGATTCAGGTGGCTTCAGGCCAGTAGCACTCTTTGGATCATCCGTAGAGGGTTTCATTTCCTCGGTTGTCTTTGGAGTCTTTTCGCTTTTAGCACAATCCGAAGTCTTATTAGCTTTTTCCTTAGGTTTCTCTTGTGTTTTTAAGGTCTTCTTATTAATGCATGGGTTGAATTTCATGCATTGATTAACTTTGGTCTCTTTGACCTGCTCTTCGCGTCCTCCTCGGGGTCCATCTCTGCAGGGGTTCCTCCCCGATGGAAAAGCTGAAAGTAAAGGAAAGGAAAAGCTGGAAGTTGGCAGCGATGGTGGCTGCGATTGGGATGCTGCCTTGGGGGGATCCTCTTTTTTACCTTTCTCTTCCTTTGGTTCTGCAGCAACATCTTGTGAAGGCTTCACTTGCGAATCGGCCTTGCTTTTATCAATTTTAAGGTTTGCACATTTTTGGGAAGTTTCTTTCAGATAACCTTTCGTGGGCGGCTTCTTCTGCTCACTTTCCTTAACTTCTGGCTTATTCGAAGACCCCTCCTTCTTTTCTTCTACTTTCACATTTTCCTTAGCGCAGGAACTTTTCTTCAGAGATGCATCCTTAGATTTCTTGTCATTACCCTGTTTGTAGTCTTTACAGGTATTTTTAAACGATGGACATGGGGAAGCTGTAGGCGAGGTTGCTGCATCGGTAAGATTCTGAGGAGATTCTTCAGATTTCTGAGAGCACGCTGATTTTGCCTGCTCTTGCACTCCCTTCCCCGAAGGTTTATCTGTGACTTGAGGTTCTTTTTGAGTTACTTTAAGTTGTTCTATGCAATCCGATTTTCCAGGTTTATGGGGCTCTTCTTTGGGAGCGGCGGGTTGTTTTAGTACTGATTCCTTTGGTTGCCAATCTTTGCAGTTATCTAACTTCAAGTCGAGTGTTTCAAGGTCTTCGCCTGAACTATCTTCATGGATGATCTTACAGCTAACTATTTCCAGCTTGTCTGAATTCGCTCTATCCAGTTGAAGTTCCGGATCCTGTTTGATGTTTTCCAGGGGAATGAGCGGAACTTTGGGTGACTTATTGCCCAGCGACTGATTCGTGGGACATTTACCCTGCTGAGCATCAGCTGACTTTTCAGCTTTTGGCTCCTTGGACTCGCTCCTCGAAGATGAAGATCCAGAAGAGCTGGCCCAGGCTCGATATAAAATGTCCTGAGTGGGAGTTTCCGGTTCCTTTGCATTGTCCAGCTTTTGACGTGTCAAGTGCGTTATCCTTCTGGACCTGGCTTCCAAGGCCCTTTTGGCCCTGGCTTCCATGGCCCCTCTGGGCTTCTCGCAAACATCGTTCGGAGGCAGAAAGGTCTTGTCCGTGCTGTACCACCTAATCCGGCACTTAAACTGTAGGTTTTTCAACTTGTTTTATAAGTTTTTAGACACCCAATGCACAGCCTTAGAACTTACATTTTTGAGGAGTCGACCTGCACCTAGAAGGACTCTCATACTAACAGACTGTCTAATTTGGAGGGAGGGAGGCCAAAAATTTAAAAATTTTCTGTGTGTATATCGACTATAGTGTAAACATTAATTTCAGACACAAAACTACAAGGGAAGGTGACGTAGGGACAGTGTGGGAAATAATGACTTTCTCACTTCTAACTCAACTGTCAGGGCCTAATTCCCAAAATCAATTTCCCAGTTTCCCAGTAAAAGAGGAAATTGGAGCACAGCAAGCTCTCTCCTCGCTTCATTGCCCCATAGAACTTGGTGGTGAATGCATCGATGCATCCATCGATTCCTTCTCCAGTTCCAGCGAAATGGGAGAGTCAGTCGAGTCGGAGGAACAGCTGGGGCAGAAGGCCGGACTGGCTCGGATCGGCAAATATTAACAAAATCAACAGTGCGGAGGCCACGACTGGATTGCTTTTGCTTTGCCAAGTGAAGTAGCCATATTATGATTATTGCGAACTCGGCTCGCCCCTCGATGCCCCTTGCAAGTGACGCAAACGAAGCTGGGCGCAAAAAAAAGTGTGCAATAATTGCATATTGACCCATTTTCTTAACAATGCACCGGCGAAGGGCAGGGGGCCTGCCACTGGGAGTGTTTGCAGGTTACGCATGCGTGAGCGTTGCCTTCATTTAATTAGGCGGCGACACCTGCGCGGAGTCGCGGAGTCGGAGCCCAGGTCTCTGCTGGGACTCCCATCCCCCCAGCAGTCGCCTCCGTCGCCCTGCCAGTCCCCCGTCTCAATTGCAGACGTCGCCATCAATCAGCAAATCAGCGAACGAGGCAAACAAGGCGGCAAGTGAGGCGTGAAAACGGCGAACAAACTGCAGCAAAAAGACAAAAACACCCAAGAAGAAGTGATTTTATTATCAAGTCGAAAACCTGCGTTCCATTTTTGATAATTTAAAAAATATTTTTTATTAAATAATAAGAAGGAAACACCCAAGAAGTGATTTTATTATCAAGGCATTTTAAAATATATTTTTACTTAAATAATGAGAAGGAAATTAATGTAACTAGCCCGAACTAGGTTAGAAACTCATAATATTTAATTTTTTGGAAATTTGGAAATAAAATTCTGTAAGAATTTGGCAAGTAGAATATTTCACACATATATTTTTATAACCTTTTCTCCACTTTTAGGAAAAACTCCCTCAAGTTTTTCCTGTTAGAGTATCCAAAGTTAGACCTGCAGAAATAAAATTGAAAACGAAAACGCAGCAAAGAGTGCTGCACAAATGAAAACGAGAATGGCGATATATACAGAGGTGGAGATGAATGTGGATATGGATATGGATAAGGAGATGGAGACGGAGACGAGGGGTCAGCGTTGAAAAGCGGGCAGAACGAGGGCCGAGGGGGCGTGGGTTTAAGCTCATTTGACAATGAAGTGCTTTTTTTCTCGAGCCTGACGACTGCGTTTTGGGCGTGTTTTTTTTTATTATTATTATTTACCTGCCCCACTTTGCGTTCGGCGGCGATAATTGACGCCACGGTGGCTGCAACTGCCACCAGCAGCAACGCATCATTGCCAGCACTGCACCACCACCAGCAAGCACTACAAAAACAAGGCTGCCTGATGGCCCACAATTTGGACTGCACTTTATTAAAGTACCCTGTTGCCATACCCGAACCCGAACCCTAACTCGAACCTAAACCCATCGGAATGGAGCCACCCAAAGTGCGTCGCGTGTTTGCGTGAGTGTTTTTCACTTGAGGCCGTCATCATCATCAGCAGCAGCAGCAGCAGCAGCAGCATCAGCATGTGGTTTCGCCTCGAATTGCATTTGTCAGGTGTTATGCAATGGGGTATGCAGCCACGTCAATTGGCGGCACAGCTCAGGCATATGATCCCAATGAAGTTGGGGTAATTTCTAGGAAGGAGCGGTGATAATAAAGGGTTTGGATGCATGACGATCGATTTGGTATTGATTCAGAAAATTAGGCTAAGATGAAAGGTTTGTTTGAAAGATTTAATCTTGCTGGAGCTCTCTTAGATTAATTTTGTAAATAGTTACTA
>JAEIIM010061925.1:0-11121 GCA_018874515.1 Drosophila greeni | reverse complement strand
TTTTACAATATAAATAGGGCAAGCAGTACCCAGAACTTTAGTTTTTAATAAGCTTTTGACATGAAGGGACAACTCATCTTTGGTTTACTTCTCCTGGGAGCTCATTTCGGACTTTCTTTTTCGAATGAACATCAGCGAATTATCAATGGGAGCTATGCTGTTGCCAAGCAATTTCCCTATCAAGTTCTCCTCGATGTTCTTAGTCTCAACAACCTAACACAAGAGTCTTTTGAATGGAGACAAGCTTGTGGCGGAACTTTGATCTCCAAAAGAATAATCCTGACGGCAGCTCATTGCTTTAGACACCCAAACATGTAAGAAAGGTTGGAATGTAACTAACATTTTTCATATTATATATTTAAATTTGTATTTTAGCTATGCCATTAAAATATACTTTGGTGCTGTGGACAAATCAAACCAAAGCGAAATCGGGCAGCAACGATTGGTGGTCAAAAGATCTAGTGTTGTAGTTCATGAAGAATTTGAGAATATAGGTGACACTTATAACGATATTGCACTCATTAAACTCCCCGTAGACGTGGCCTTCGATGAGTACATTAGACCTGCCAAGTTGCCTGAGCCAGGAATAATCTACTCAAGCAAAGGAATTATTTCTGGTTGGGGAGCCATTGAGGGTAAGCTTGATTTTCAATTAAAAAAAATATTATTTAATTTTAAAACATCCATATATAGTTACAGATCATTACGAAAGGATATATGACCCCAAATTGAGGTATTCCCATGTTGAAATTTTGCCACACTCTGAATGTGTGGAGCAGCTTGGGAGCGAATTTTTTCTATCCTCAAGAATTTGCCTCGTGGGTAAGAACCGACCATGCTTTGGGGATTCGGGAGGACCTGTCGCTGTTACCCATGGAGAAGACACTGTCCTGATTGGCATTACGTCTTTCGGCTTGCCTGCAAAATGTACAGATGAATATCCTGAGGTGTATACCAGGGTAGCCTCGTATCTCAATTGGATTCGTGAAAACGCTGGTGCCCACAATTTGGAAGAGTGAAGAAATGTCTCGCAAAATATCATAACTTAAAATTAAAATTTTTCCGTAAGAAATGTTTGGACTTTCTTAATGTTTCCTCCAAGTGTATGCCAGCATTCGCCTCACACAATTTGGGCCACTGCCAAGCTGGGGCCGGAGAACCGAAGGCGAACCGAGGCGAATCCATTCATGAAACGGGCACCCGCCTAGGAAACCGAACCGACTCGCAGCCGTACAAATTGCTGAGATTTCTCTTCCTTTGACTGGCTGCCTGCCTTGTTATTAAAAGTTCAACCCACATGAGAAGCAATTTGCAAACTGTTAGAACGAATAAATAGTTTAGCAGGCGGAGCTGGGAGCAGGGATCTCTCGGCCGTAAGTGGCACTTGGCCAGGAATTTGATAAGCTCGAGAGAGCTGCATTTGCACCTGAAGCCGAATCCGAGTCGGGGACCCAGTATCAGGTCAGCCTTTTGGAATACAATACCGAAAGTGATTCCTCTCGGCTCTGGAAAAACACTTGGCCCTGCCATTTGGCTTTCTTTTTCTTTCTCTTAACCTTTTTCCTGCAGGCTTTCTCTGTGCGGAAAAAGAGGCTGCACTTTCGACCAGATTTTATATTCCAATGGCAAGCCTTCTTTTGCTTTGACTCCTCTGCCTTTGACTTTTGGCATGTGTTTGCTCTTGGCTGATTATTTTGCCGATTAAGTTTATGATTCATAAACCAGAAATTTCGATTCGAATGTACTACTAGGAGGGGAGAAGCTTCAAATAAATTACAAGCCCCATGTTGTATGGCTAATTGTATGCAGAAAGACACCTGTGGGTTGTGACTGCACCTGGGAAAAATAAGTCTTGAGCACAGTCAGAAAATTTGAAAATATTCTAAGGTGTTTTTACAGGAATTGAATTGTATTAAATTATATATCTTTCTTTGGAAAACCCTCCATTTTTCCCCTAGTTAACTGAAAGATACAAAAGTATCTTTTTTCTCTAGGTGCCCGATTTGGGCTGGGTTCCCCCGGATTGCTCAAGCGACAGTTGCAATTTGCAATGCGCTTGTAAGATGCTTTCGCCAATCTTTTAATAAGAATCAAACACTAGACGAGAGAGAATTCAAAACCATTTCTCGTATATGAGCAGTCCCCAAACTTATCGCTGATCGCGCCGGTAGGTAGGCAGGCTAGCTGGGTTCCTGGCTTGGAGAGATGGAGATTTGAGGCCTCACAGCCCGGTGGTGGGCAGTACACCGGCCTCCGACTCCTCAGACTGCAAATCCAGGTCCCAAGTCAGGCCAGATAGCCAGAGTCTTGGCTCATTACAGTTGGCCTGGTCAGCGCGGCTTGGGTATGCCAATCATGCGTTCGGACCTAACTGCAATCCAGATTCAGTCCAGTCTCGGAATAAACTGAGGAAAATTTGTAGGGGTATGGAAAAGGAAAATATTGGGACGGGTTTTCTGATACATTTTGGATATAATTTTACAAAAGTATTTATTATTTGTTAGGTAGAGTAATATAATTACCTTCTCTAAAATTTTAAAGCTGCAAGGCTGCAGCCTCTTTCTCTATTTTACCTTGTACAGAAAATTAGGGAATTACTTCTCCTTATTTCTCAGTGCCTTTTAGCCTTAGCTCCCCTTTCCCAATCCTGGCCCAAACAGAAGTTCTTGTCGCTTGTTCCTGTTAGCTGCTTGTTCGGCGTGGCCATTGAATATTTCAAATCGCAATCAGTTGGCAGGCATCGCGCTCCTCTGTCTCCTTTCCCGGTTCCGTTCCCAATCTCTGGGATCCCTGGCTACCGGCGGGTGTACTCACCGCATTAGTTTCAATGCGCTTTAATTTATTAAAATATCAAATTTAAGTACATGCTCTGCGGCGGCTAGAACGAAGGAACGGCAGCTCCGAGGTAGCCAATATTTGTGGCAGCTGCAATCGAGATTTGCGGGTGATTAGTGGCGGCTGAAACCGGAGAACCTTTTGGGGTCCGCACTTCCACAGGAACCCAACCAGTGATAGATGGCCTCGCCTTGTGGGGGCCAAAAGAAATGGAAATTGAATTCAAACTTGACTGGGAAATATTTTTTGCAGGAGTCAGGCAAGTCTAAATTAATAAATTGGCTATCTGATGAAGGGTTCTGAGCTAAATTTTTATGTAGGAATATTTATTTTGTATTTAAAACCTTGAGAAGCTGGAAAATATTATTTTCTTAGTAAATTTACTATACTTTCAGAGAGTCACAAGGCCTGACCCACATCTCTTCTGGTTTTCTTTTCCGCAACCAAGTTCCTGTATTAATTAAACCCTAAGGAATACCTTAAAAGAATACAAATATATACGCATTGGCAACACAAAGGAAACATAAATTTTCCATCAAGACACTTTCCTGGCTGACTTGTCCCGGAATTATGCGATATTCAGCCCAGTCCCGATCCCGGGCCAGAACGAGAACCGTTAGCATTTGGCTTTTGATGTTCGGCGCACAAAAAACATTAACATAAATATGAGCGCGAGATAAGTGAGGAACACACCCAGCACACACACTGTGTGTGTGTGCACACCACTGATGGGGAATGAAAATTTGCCAAAGGAGTTGCCAGAAGTAGGAGGAGCCCCAGCCGAGCCGAGCCGAGCTGCAACTTGCCTCATTGACATGCGTTAGACACACGACTGTGCCACAGCCAGAACAACTCCCAAAAGCAACTAGCAAAAGCACAGGGAAAAAATATAATTAAAAAATTACAAACAAATTTAAATGGTTATTGTTGAGGTTTAAATAGTTAGCTGGAGAATTTAGACACAAAACAAGACCAGAAGGTTTATGTTAAAAAGCAAACTAAGACCTTAAAGGCTAAGTAACTGGACAACAAAAATTTAAATATTAATAAAAATAATAGGATAATATGAATTAAAATATTATTAAAACAATTTGTAAGCTTACAGAAATATATATTAAATTTTTCTTTATTATAATTAATAATTATGAGACCTTCTTTTGGTTCTGTGCACTTACAAATACCATGAAGGTGGGCGCTTTTTTTGGGCGTGATAGCTTGGTGTGGGCGTGGCAACAGCATCTGGCCAGAAAATCAGAATAGATGATCGTTAACAGAATTTTCGTATAGCGGTCAGAATGCAAGTTTGGCGCTAACAAAGCCCAAAAGCCAAAGAATCAACTGACTATTTTAGGGGAGTGCCGACTATAGAGACACATAAAAGTGGCTGGCATTTCCAATAAACAATATTAAAATAAATGATAAGAGTAAATATTGAAACAGATTAATAATAGAGAAAGTGTAAAAATATAATTTACTAACTAAAAAAATAAATTTGGTATTTATTAATGCCTTGTAAATAACGAAAAAGTTCTAAAGTTCATTTGTTCTTTATGTCATTATTTTTAGTGATCTCTGCCTTAGAAAGTCATCACATTTTTTTGGTTAAATCTTTTTGCAAAAAATATTATTTTAATTTGCCTGCACAGAGACTGACAATCTAGCCAGGTTACAACTAGCCCTGAGCCCTAAGACTGAGCGAGAAAACCCAGCGATTTCAAGGTGTGGAGATTGCGGCTTGTGACTGGAGCCAGATTTCCCTCTCTTGGGTTTTTTTAGGCAATCAAATGGAGCCTCCTTGATGGCCGACTGCGCCTCGAGATGATGAGGCTGCTGATGAGCTCTACGACAATGGGAATGCCTCGTTGTTGTTGCAGCAAAGTTGCAAAGTCGCTGTTGCTGTTGCCTGTTGCTGTTGCCTGTTGCTGTTGCTGTTGCCTGTTGCCTTTGCCGTGGCCGTGGCCGATGTTGATGGGCCAATGTTTCGGTCAGTTGCCGTGGCGAATCGCAGTGCAATGCGCAACACGTTAAGGGTTGCCCCCCTCCGAACCTCCTCCTGCCAGCGCGCAATTTATAAAATGTCTTAATTTTTGCGTTGCCATTCCCAGGCAGGAGCAACACCAGCAACAGCAACAGCAACAACGCCGGCAATATTCTGGCTAAAAGCGCCGCAGGAAAGCCGGCGTGGTCCGGCTTAAGCATCGGCCCTAGAGATGAGTGCTGACTTGGTACATTTGCTGGGCAGGCCAAGCACTCGAATTTGTTTATTTTCATTGCCAAATTGCAGGGGGATCGTGACACGACACGGGCGGGGCTCCTCCCTGGCACGAGCTCGGAGCCAGTTGGCTAAAATGACTGACGCCTGATGGCTGTCAGTTCGCCGGACAACTTGCTGTTGCTGTCGTCGTCATCAATTTTTTTGTTGTTGTTTCTCTCGGCGATAAATTGCATTTTAAGCGTATTCCCCGGCATTATTATGACTTTATAAACTCTGCGGGCTCTATGCCCTCGCACAATGTGCACTTTGCATTTGTGTTGTAGCTGCTGCAACGCCTCCTCGCTGCGAGGAACCTTGGGCTCTCCGAGCGAGAGGTGTGAGCTATTTTTATATATATTTTGATTGGCAATGATGAAATGCACCATGCACTTGAGGAGGAGTCCCCGGCCGGGCCCGGGCCGAGCTCCCTTTTGCCGGCCACTTGTCCGCTCTTAACAAGATAATTGCTTAATTTGATTAGCAATTGTTGCCGTTGTTAGCCAAGTCTGCTGCCGCTTTCTGCTGTTGCTGCTGCTGCTGGCGGGGCGTGCAAATTGCTAACAATTTTGATATTTAAATTATTGAGCCTGTGGAGCAACAACAGCAACATGACAGCTCAATAAACATTCCATCAAGAATGGAGTGTAAAATCCAATTTTCATAAGTGGCCCAGGCAGGAGCCCGAGGAGCGGGGATCGGACTACTGTCCTTGGCTCGTCCTTGCATAAATTAGCAGCTGCAGCTGCAATCGCGAGGTCCATCAGCGACGGCCTAATTATGAAATGTATTTTTTATAAGTGAACCTAATTTGTCAATTATTTGGAATAAGCAGCAGAGAGGGAGGTGAGTGTCTTGCTTAATTGTTTATGATATATGAACGGATTACCTTTAACTTATTCTGAGAAATATCTCAAAAATCCCCTTAACTTTCCCTTCTAACCAGCTTGTGGCTCGCTCACCTACTTTTGGCCAGTCCAAGACCTTCGGCCACAATGTCGGCAATTAAAAGCCTTAAACGATGCTCCACGTTGAGCGATGAGCTCAAAGGATTGGTAGCGACACTCGAATGCTGTAATGTCCGTCTGGTTTTTGTGCCTCATCTCTGGCCACTTTCGGTCTCGAAGATTGCCGCGGTTACCTTGCCGGACAGCCGCCCTTCACTCCGCCGCTGTTTATTTTCGCCCCTTGTTTTTTTTTCTCCCACTGATTAATCACTTTGGCGCGTATAATAAATTAAAAATTTCAGCAATTTTGAAAGTCAATTAATCATCGAGAAGGCACTCTCTGTAGCGGCCGATGTTGCTACATTTCTGTTGTGTTGCTGCTGCTGCTGTTGCTGATGCTGGGCAAGGCATAGACAAGCGGCTACATCTTGGGGCACGGCAGCTACATCAGCGGACAACCAGCAGCAACAAGAGGCAACAGCCACCAGCAGCACGACGATGATGATGGCGACTCAAAAATGTCAGGCCATGACTACGCGCTGCACATTTTAGATGATGATGAAGTAGCCGGCAGATCGCTTTGGAGGCAGCAGCTTTTCTGGGGTCTTCTAGAGAGGATCGCTTGGATTGTTTGGAGGTGTGGCCACGGGCCAGTCAGGGAGCCACTCAGGCAGCCAGGGAGCCACTCAGGCAGCCAACAGCACTTTCCTCCTCCTGGCCAGGGCGACATATTCCCCGGCATTTGATAAATGAATGTGAGGGTCAGTTTCGTTTCAGCTCCCGAACAACTTTCGAGATATACGAGCATTTGTCAGATAAAAGTGCAACGCCTTTCCCATTGTCAGCCACCGCCACCGAGTTGGAGTTTTGAGCTAGGGATGTGTTAATATCGGTGAGATATATCGAAGGTGAATATATATACGAAAAATAATATATTTAAAATATTTTAAAATTATTTTAAACATTTTTCACAGTGTCTTAATAGTGCTAAGATGCATGTGCAGTATGTCAAAATATCGACAATACAATGGTAAGTTTTTGATTCCATAATTAAACAAGAAGAATCCACTTAGCTTGATAAATATTATATCTTAAATTCATCACCTTTCCCACTGAATTTTTAAATATTTCTTTTGGCCATCCCTAGCTCCCTTTCAAGCTGTTGTGTGTTTGCTTTGAACCATAAAATATATAATGGCCCCTGTATCGCAGAAAGCTGCGAGTGTTGAAACTTAAGTTTTAATTTAAGCGATACGCAGGGCGAGACCGAGACCAGAGTCCGCCGTCCGAATCGTGCACGAAATGAAGCCATTTTCATACTCGTATTTATGAATTTTGCCCCTTATCGAAAAACGCTTCAATTGGCCATCGAGTCGGGGCCGGCAAATTAAATATGGGCAGTCATAAACGATACTGACAGGTCCGCGGGTAGGAGCAGATCCAGATTCAGATCCAGATCCAGCAGAGGAGCAGAGGATCCAGGGAATCGGAGTCCCAGCTTAGCTGAGTTATTAAGGCATCTTTATGGCCAATCTCAATGAGGTGTGAAGTGCAATCGTTGTTGGCCTTTTTATTAATACGCAAAAATATATTTTATTTGTTGTTACTGCGCCCGAGATCGCCTCGGATCGCTGCGATTTGAGCTCAGCTTCCCAGCAGCAGGATTTAAGGCCTTTTTATGGTTCCACTCGGAGGTATGAGTCTTTTATAATATATACTCCCAGAATGTTGTGCTTATAGACTTGATTAGCGTGTCTGTGGATTGCCTATTTAATGACTTAATAAATTCTGTGTTAAAAGTGAAGCTAAAACAGAGTCAGCTCTGCTTTGCAGTTTAATTTTTTCGGAGAATAAAAAGATTGCATTAACTTTTAGGTGCTGTAACAAGAGATTCTGGTATGGTCTATTAAAAAGTTATTAGTTAAGTAAGGAGAAGTATATATTTTATATTTTTATAGCTATATATCTTGTATTTCCTAGAAGCTTCTGCCTTGAAGAACCTGTAAAATTCACACAATTTTTCTGTTGAATTTTTCCTCCTGAACTCTGCAAACTTTCCCCTTGGCACCTTATCTTATCCTTCCATCTGGACTCCAGTCCAATCCCATCTCCGGCTGCATTTCGGCAATAATTCATATTTAAGGCGCTGATCCGCGCTGAGCCGCGAACCCTGGGCATCCCGGAGAGACCCGCTCCTCTGACAGCCGAGGTCGTTCACTTGTCGTCTTAATTAAGTGCGTGCAAAAAGTTGCCGCAACAGATTGCCAAAGGAGAGAGAGAAAAAAGGAGTTGAAAAAGAGGTGCTTTTAAGGACATTTTGACTGCGGCGTCGCGGGCTGTCAGTGAAATCCCATAAGCCGACAGCCAAGTTGTTTTATGGCCCACAGAAGGGGGCTAAGGGAGCACTTAAATGCAGGTCACAGATGCAAATGTGCTGCTGCTGCTGCTGCTGCTGCTCGTGCTGCCAATTATTTATTAACATATTTTCCCATTGGCCTGGGCACTGGCATTTGCATTGGCATTGGCATTGGCACTTTGTGCAATTAACAGAAAACTGTGTTGCCGTTTAATGGCCAACGTTGTCATACGTACACGTGTAGCCTGCTAACGGTTTTGTGGCTTTTTCGGGCCTAAACAAATGGTTCAAATGCCGTGACTTCCTGGCCATTTCTTTGCTGCATTTAAATTTGATTTTGGGAATTTCAAATCGAATTTCGGCAGCGCCAAGTGCTTAAGATTGGAGAGAAAAAAATAAAGTTTGGGGTTATAATTTAAGGCATTTAGTAAAAATACTTTAAAGAAAGTATAGTCTTTAACATAAGCCAGAAACAAATGTAAGAATTATGAATTAAAAATATTTAAAAAATCTAGAATTTTGTATAAACAATTTCCCAATTTTTCTGCCTGTACAGGGACGACCGCGAAATTCACGCCATAAGTAGAATGTGATTTTCTCGCGTTGCCGTTGCTGGTGTTGCCAATGTTGCTGCTGCTGCTGTTGCTGCTGCGGATGTTGCTGTTGTCGCGTGTTGCCTGGCTTGTTACGGTGCCCAAATATGAGCAACATCACGAGAATCGTGCGATTTGCCTTGCATATATTTTACAATCCCAAAAAACCCAATCGCAGGCCAATCCCAAATCCAAATCCAAATCGCAATCCGCAATTCCAGGCCGACACAAGGCACAAGGAGCATCGCCAAACGTCATTACCAAAGGGGCAGGCAGACAAACCTCTTTCTTCTCCATCTCCAGCTGAAATTCGCAATCCAAATCCGAGTCGAACTCCAAGCGGGAATCGTAATGAAGTTATTTGTCCTGCGGCCATGTGGAATCAACGCACATATCCTTTTTGGCAATTGCAATGCGCCTGTCGCATAAATCATTTGCCACTCGCATGAAATTGGGCATAAATTTGCTCCACTTTGGAGCTCCAAGGAGACTTCTCCCGAAATCCCCTTTCTTTTCCATTTGCCGAAAATAAGTCGTCGGCCTAACGAATTACCAGCTGAGCTGGAGAGAGGAGGAGCAGGAGGAGGAGCACATGGTTGTGTAGCCTCATAGCCAGCGGGTGCCAATCTTCCGGTTAGCGATGCGTGAGCCACGTGAAATGCAAATCAGTTTCAGATTCGTGAGCTTAGGCTTTAGGGGGTTAATTGCTGTAAGTTTGGACAGGGAAATTGGCAGAAACTTTATTATATTTTAGAGGGTTTTGTGGGAAATTTAATTACATTTTTGGACAGGGAAATTGGCAGAAACTTTATTATATTTTAGAGGGTTTTGTAGGAAATTTAATTAAATTTAAATGGGGAAATTTTAGATGTAGAAATGTACAGAGAACACTTAAATAGAATCAAGCAATTTATAGAGAAATTCTCAGAGTCTTGGCTATTTTTTTGATTTATTTTTTAGAAGACTTTCTCACGATATGTGTGGGTCCACTCCCATCTCTGCTCTTAACTTTCCTTGACCAAAAAATTAGCCAACAATTCGGTTATTAAAACCGCTTGGCCGGGGCACAGACAATTGGCGCTGCTGGCGGATTGGCGAATTGGTGGGGCAGGTGAGCGAGGATTGCATGGGGGAGGAGCACATCCAGCTGGCCACTGCCAAGACCCAGACCCAGACCCAGTTTCTCGCACTGTTACCGTTCCAATCCCCTTCTACCTGCTGTGATAAATCAACGTGAGACTAATGCGCTCTTAGCACGCGAATTATGATTTTGCAAATGATGTGAGAGGAGAGCTCCTTCTGGACTCCAAGCCTCTTGATTGCTTTATAATCGCCACGGTCCTTGGTGTCTGCCAGAGCCCGGACTCGGGCTCTTAATTGCAGTTTAAAGATGGGAAGTGACCCCTGAACTATTGGTAATTAGTTTCGAGACAACAGCATATCAACACATGGGCTTGGCCCGGCCGACCGAGACTCCTCCTGACCCAGTAAGAGAGGAACGTCTGGCATTTAACCCAGTTATTATGACTGCCATTTATAACCAGGCTAGGCCTTTGGCTCCCAGCGCTGGCTGTGTGGGTGTCCTTTTGACCCGCATGTCCTTTATGGCCTGGCCAGCTCGCCTGATGGCGTTGCTCGTTGCTGCTGCTGTTGCGGTGGCTATTTTGCGGTCCTGCCCTGTTTGTCATGCCTCCCTCTCCCCCTGGCCCTCCCCCTTTATTGTCCTTTTCGAGGTCGTCCTGGTCCAGCACCGACCTCCTTTGCTTTGTCCCCCCGCTGCTCGATGGCAAATGCCACTGACAATGGCACAGTTTTGCATGCAATTGACTTTCACAGCTCGTTGCTTTTTACTGTCTGAATGGGAATGTCTATAAGGGCAGGGGGAAGTGGGTGTTGTAGGGGACGGGGGGTAGTTACTATAGAGCAGGGGGTAGTTACTATAGGGCAGGGGGTTGTGGGTGCCATAAGGGTTGCCCCAAAAGGGGGAAACCCAGCTGGAAATGTGGGCGACTCCCAATGACTGCTTCTCTTGCTTATCGCTCCTTGTTTTCCGATTTACATTTTTGGGAACTTATCATATTCTCAGTATTTATTGTGGGGGAAATTTCGAAAAGAAAATATTGGTTTGTGTAAAGCAAT
>JAEIIM010061905.1:0-11823 GCA_018874515.1 Drosophila greeni | reverse complement strand
TCCAAAGCATTAAAAACCTTCTAATCTGAATGAATGAAACTTTAATTACGAAATCAAACACTACTTTCGCAATGGATTAGGAGAGATCTCTTTGGGCGCATTAATTTTGGCAATGTTCCAAATTTACAAATGTCCTGTAATGGAGGTCAGCATTGAGAGCATTGATAAAGCTAGAGTTATGGACAGCCGCGCTCAGAGTTACTGTTCACAGAAAAAGACACCCACCTGGCTTTGCAAGAAATTCGTGTTCTGGACTCAGGTGTAAGGAGTATGCAGTGTGATCACCTTCAATATACTTCATTTATATGTACATATACGCAGAGACATAATAAAAAGAAATTATAGTGAACCGAAAAAAACAAGAGGGCGATGCAAAGGCAAAGGCAAATGCAAATGCAGATACAAATGATTGGTTTCATTTCTTTTCAAACTTCTATAACTCTTTCGATTACATTTATTAAAAACACTTTGAATTGTAACTAAGAACATCACTATTTGATCATCCCTTCTACATGGTTTAAGTTTAAGTAACTTGAACTTGTTTTAATTAAGCTTCGTTATTAATTACCTAGGCATTAATTACTGTATAAAGGAAAACAAAAGATTTATTACGTTATGGTAAGTAGTTAACCGGCAGAGATGACAAATACACTTTGTTGTCCTGGATATATGTATATTTCAAAATAAAGACAATACGATATATTATAACAAGCTTACTGTTTTTTGTTTTGTTTTGTTTTGATTGTTTTTCTATCTACAGATATTCGATTTAATTGAATTTTACTCAGACCCTGCATGGTCAACAGATAAGACTTACGATGGCAAAGGGCTCGGCAGCGCCAAAAGAACGATTGTATAAATCTCCAACAGCCCTCAAAATTTAACAGAATTCGAGAGTAATGAATATTTTTTGTTAAACTGATCTTTAGACATTATAATTACAGTTATTAATATTATTATTTTGTTGTGTATAGAGTACGTTTTAAATGTAAAATTAAATACTTAATAAACTTAGTTTTGAGAAAACAAAACGGATATAACAACCAAATTGGGAATATAAATTAATGGCAAAATCCTGACCTAACCCATAAAATCGTTATTCGGATTTCAAATTCATATGAGAGTCTTGTGAAAAGCATTCGCACCATTCAGGAATAAAGATCTCACCTTTTTGGCTGGCGGTGTTGGGACCTGAAGATGATATTTGTTTTGACAATAGTCGCGCAATAGCGCGATACCTTCGGTACGATTGTTAGCATAGCGCGACTCCCAGGCATCCAGCAGGCGATTGTAATACCTCGGACTATCATTGTATTTAAGGTACTTATGGGTTTGATCTGTTGGGAAAATTCGCTCCAGTGGCGCACAACGGGCCAGTTCATCCTCGGCAATGATCAAGCAGCGGACGTCATCAGGGGTAAGGTTATTCAGGATCTCATTGACATACTATTGAAAATTATATTAAATAAAATAAGTCATGAGTAACGAAAAACCCACCTCATTTCTGTCTTCCATGGACTTCCTGGTAAAGGTATTATGCTTCACTTTTTCCTCGCGCGATAAATAATTAATATAAAGGCGCTTGTCGTAGCACATTTGTGTGCCAGGCGGAAATGAGAACTCGGCGGCCAGTTCTTTTTGCTTATCCATAGATAGTTTTGGCGGTACCTATAAATATTTTACAATTTTATATATTCTTAAAGCTCTTAGCAAGGCTTCAAATTCAACTCACATTGTACAATGCCGTATTGAGAACGCCTTGCACCAACGGAGCCTTGACATGAGCATCTAGTGGCAGTTCCGAGTGTAAGCTCGGTGATATATTCACTTCCAGTAGCCAGGGAACGAGATCTGAGTCCAAGATCACATCAAAGCCAAAAAGTTCAAAGCAGCTGTACTTGGACTCCACATTGGCTCGGATCATGCTATTTATGCCATTCTCGCCAGCGAGAATAGTGCGAAGGACCAAACTGCGCAGGGCCTCCCACAGGCAATCGGTGCGAACACCACGGTTGGCCAAGTACTGCCACAGAGACTTGATGGTCCACTTGTGACCATGGCAGGCATTCACATCTTCGTTCTTTGAGTAGTTGGAAGAAAACTTGTTGATGCTGTAGTTGGTCAAGTGCATGCAACGGTCGTTTAGCGTGTCCGTCTTGGCACTGTATTTAACTTTGGAGAAATGAGACATATTAATACAAACATCTAACAGAAAAAAACATTAATTTACCAGAAGCAAATCGTGCCAGACCATTGTGGTACATAAACACCCGCAAGGGATTTACGGAGGTCACCAACACATACAGCCGTAGGTCAAATTTGCTTCCATTAATCAGCAGTGGCCTTTCTATATACCTATTAAAACCAAACACGTCAAATTAGATATATAATAGTTAATAAACTCATTTAAATTGTCTTACTTCTGGACGATAAGTGGCCTTCGTTTAGGAATCTGTCCCCATCGATTAATGACCCTAATGCCCGCTCCACGTGCGCTGGCCGGTGGCTTTATAATCCACTTGGTGTTGCGCTGAGCATACTTTGGCCAGTGACGGCGCAGGGCGCCCAGGTCATTGGGAATAATGTAAGTGCGCGGCATAAAGCCAAACTCCCTGTTGCTGTGTTTGCCCATCTGTCGCTGCAGATTCTTCCAGCACGAATCCTTTCGTCCAATGCGAAATGAGCCCGGCAAGTGGTTGATTTTCTGATATGATCGAATGGTCTTGAAGCAGGGCGACTTCAAATGCTTGCCCCACACTCCCATCCAGTCGTTGGTTTCTGCAATGAGTTATATAATGAGAATTTATATTGTAATGCTTGAACAACTCACTCTTTAGCATCCTCATGCCGCTGTTGGCCAGTATAAGCCGTACCACCTTGGGCATTATATTGGTGATGCGCCACTTGAGCACTCGATGGAGCTCCGGCGGCACCCTGGGGCCCTTCTTGGTGTTCGACGAGAATGACAGATAGGGCGGCACGTGGGGAAACAGGCTGGGCACCAGCAGGGAATCTGGATTTTTAAGATCATCCTCGGAACACTGCGAAGACAGATAGCTGGTGGTGCTTTGAGGCGTTGCGAAGCGATCCGTGGAATGCGTTAGCTTGTAGGCATGCGCTCGATAACCGTCCTCGGTGTCCGATAGAACACTGGCCGTGTCGCTCTCATCGAAATTCGAAACTAAGTCAAGATAGGAAATAATAATAAACATTGAGCTTTTAAAGTTTATATAAAATCAACTTACGATTGTCCAAGTCATCGTCGTCATCCAAGTCCTCGCGATCATAGTCTATGGGGCTTCGCTGGCCTTCTGGCTTGGCTTCCGGCTCCATCAGAATTACCGTTGGCTGGCCTCCGCCAGCCTGTGACTTGTTGCCTTGCTGCTGCTTTACACTGACACTGCGCTGGGTGGCTAGCTGCTGCTTGCGACCCATTCTTGGACTTTGCGTGTTGTACAGCAGCACCCGGTGGACTGTGGGCATGGGCTTCTTGACGGACACGGCTGCACCACCTTTGATCCTCTTTGGCGTCATCGGCAGCCGTGGCGCCGGCTGATCCACCACCGATTTGCGAATGTATTTCATTTCATTATTATTGTTATTTACTAAGCCATCTCCAGCATCCTCGATGGCCTTATTCTCGGAAATTCGGCAATAGCGGCGATGAATCTGTTCGAATCCATCAATTACCACAGATGCGTCATAGACTTCTTTGGTTTCCCGGTAATTCTCGCCATCGTCCTCCACCTCCACCCAGTCTGCAGTGTAGTCTGTGTCCAAGCCATTGTTTGGCAGCTTTTCCTTCAGCACATTCTTGTCATACTTGAGATTTGGCCAGTTGCGTTCTTCGAAAGTCTCCCGGCGACTATTAATGATGGTTTCATCGGTGGCGGCATCTCCACGAGGACTGACGACGACAGCGACTGATTTTTGAAATTTACTCATTGGCAGTTTGCGGATACTATTGGAGACAAACGGGGATTTGGACAGAAGCTCCTTCTCGCCTCCTCCACGGTTGTAAAAGTAGGAGAAATAGTGCTGGTAGTGCGTGTGATATTGCGTTGGACGTTCGGAGCTGCTGAAACAGAAGAAGGTAGGTTAGTTTTGTGGGAGGAACTGAGGTGAAATTGGAATTCTTTACACACACATCTATGTTTAATGAGTGTCTGTTGGATAATAATGGGCAGTTATCTAGAGTTTTGTGTAATATCTAACACAACAACATACAAATACGTGTGTGTGGTGTGTGTGTGCGTATAAGCTGGAGATTGTATGTACTGTATGTAGTTTTTCAACAAGCAGGACAACAAGTAACAATAAATGCATTTGTGCAAAATTACAGTATGGCATCCCATGTCGGCTCTGGTGAGGCGCAATTCAGGCCGCGATATCGTTCGGGACTATTGTCCGTATACTCGGCCAAGCGCGCTTTCCGTTTCTTAAGCTCTGGATCGAAGTAAACGATGGAGTGGCGCTGCTGCTCCTTGTCGGCAGTGGCATAGGGACGCAGCAACTTATACTGCTGCTGATGTGGCTGCTCCTCTGCTCGCCGATGGCTCTTGTGGTAGACGAACTCGCAGCTCTTGTTGTTCCCAGCTACCATCCGCTGGTTAATCAGCGACGGCTGCCCAAAGCCATCTGCGTAGAGGGAAGAGTCCGGCGCCGAATTAGCCGCCGACTGTTGGTAGTGCAACCTGTTGGCTTGCTTGGTGGGAATTCGCTTTGACGGTTGCTGAAGGATTGTATGGTTCTGGTTTTGATTTTGACTCCGGCTCCAGGGAGCCACTGGGGCGATCAGGTTGCAGTTGTCGTAATTGTAGTAATAAAGCGTTGTATTGTCCACATTGGAGTAGCAGCGGGCGCCAGGTGATCCTGGGCTCTGTTGGGGGGCACAGTTGCCGATGCCGTTGCTGCTGCTGTTGTTGTTGTTGTTGTTGTTCAGACTGTTGCTGGCCAGGCTGTAGCCACTGTTGTTACGCATGTCCAGTCCTGGTCACACACGCACACACATGTGTATGGCACACTAAGCTCGATACGCGCGGTTACCACCCACCAAAAAAGTCCTACAATTATTTAATGATTCGTTCGATGGGATGGAATGGAGAGGAAAGATTGCAGATGCAGATTAATCGCTCAAGAGGTCACATGTGGCCCCCGGCCCCCTAACGGTGAACATGGAAATGTGCATGTCAACACAACCCTCCCGACGCAGGGCAGCCACTCTGTAAACCAGGTCAAATGTACAGAAACTTACTTGCCTCGCGCGGTTTGTGACCTTTACTTTGTGTGTGGTTGTGAACACCGCTCGGTCGGGAAGAGGATTAAGGCTCGAGCCACAGATACGGCGACGGTGGTGTTGTTCTTGTTGCTGGTCGGAGTCTCGGGCGCAGAGCTCCCAACGTATCTAGGTCACTGGCACTTGTCCTTAGAGCACATTGGCGTGATTGCATTTCCAGCACGAAAATTGCGCCAAGTAAATAAATAGGCAGACTAGAAGAGGAGACGGAGACGGAAACGAAGGCGGAGGCATCCTCCGTTCGGTTACAGCGTGTGCGTGAAGGTTGTGGTTGGGGTTGACGAAAACTTACCTACGATACAACTAACGGCAAATGCAGAATTTCAACAATAGTGATTTATTTGGCTTTTATAAATAAAGTATGTTTGTATGTACAATCCAGCCAAATGGTTATACTGGAATTTTAATGTCCATTCACTAAAACTTTTCACAGCCTACTATATTGATACATGTGCCTATTTGCACCCCCGCTATTAGAGATGTGATTCGATCGATGCTCGGAATAATCGAAGTTGACTAAGATAATCGGAATTTTAATTTTAAATTTGTTGCTTTTTTGACCACTCAACTGAAAAATGTTCTTATTCAAGGAATTAAAAACTTAAAGAAATAGCAAATTAATTAATGGTCCCATTTGATTATATTTTTCTTAAATTTAACAGTTCACTATCGAACCTACCAGTATCGACATATTAATATACTTTTATAATTATAAATGCAAAAATCTGTTGTCGGCTCTTCACCGTTGCTGAAAAGAAAATTTAAGAATACTGTGCCAATCGTAGCAGGTCTTAATATACCAGAATATACCAAACTATCGATTTGACTCCCTTTACACCGCTATCGATAGCATTCCAGTTCCATCACTAAAACAAAGGTGTGGAAATCATAGTTTCCACAAAACGAGCAAATATTTGCATTTTTCAAGTCTCAAATTGGCTAATTAGTGTTTTTATTGGATCAAATTTAGCACCGAACAGCCGAAACGGAAGTGGCTGCTTAATGTTTGTTGTTGTGCTGCCTGGCGTGAAGCGAAAAGTGTGACGGGCGTGCTGTGTGTGCTGTCCGAGAGGTGTGTGTGGGAGGAGGGGAGAAGAGTGTTTTAAATCGAAGTCAGGTCTCTGCCTCTGCAGCCGTGCGAATAGAAAGTGCCTGCACAAATATGTGTATTGTTGCGATTTAACACAAGTGTTCAAGTGCGAGAATCGCGTAAAGTCGCCCCAAAGCCACATACACACTTGGGTGCGCGTACGTGGGTGCATGTGTGTGTGCGAGTGGCAGTCGCGGCAGACGGAATATCTAATTTGCGTTGGTTGGTGGGAGGCCAGGAGGCAGCCGCTACGTAAAGTAGGTGCCACCACGTAAAGTCGCTGGCGTCGGAGCGGAAGCCGATGGATAAAGTCATTGTGCTCTATCGTCGTTATCCCAGCGGAAAGGCGGCGTAATCTTTGCGGCGGGGGGTGATTTTTGGGCGTAACGCTCTTATCACCCAATAGTGAATACCCATTTCCGTGGGGTGTGGTCTGCTCTGGTCCAGACTTTGAATTTATCACCGCGTATCACAAAATAGTTGAAATAACAAACCGGGCGATTGAGCAGAAAACGTTTCAAACGATAAAGAATCTTGACCGTCAGAAATCACGAGTGAAAAAGCTGAAAGAAAATAGTGCTAATAGGAATGTATAAGCAATGCGGCTTGCTGAAAGTGTCACATATTTACACTTATGAACTTGAAGATTATTGAGCTTGTTTATATTATTCAGCCATCAATTTGTTGTCTACGTAATGCATTTCAAGCGTTAATCAAGTCTTTTTTCATGTACTGCAGCTTGTTATAGTAAAATAATTAAATGTTAATAAGATTTTTTTTTTCATTTTGTATTTGATGAAGTTCATGACCCGACATTGAGCTTGTGAATCATCACCCATAAGCATCAAGAAAAGATAATGTAAAAAAAATTTTGAGGAATATCTGAATCATAACTGGCAAACTCAAAAAAACATTAAAAAAATACCCAGTTTAACTCTGTTTAGAATAACTCTGCAATTGTAAACAAATACTTATTGAACCTTTGATTTATTTCAGTCAATGAGGACGCGCTAATTCACCGGTGTGTGCTGCTTAGTTGGATCAATTACTCGCAATTATGCCACTGCCGAAGCGATCGATTGAGCCCGTACACGTGGCCCGCTCCGTGTACCAGCAGGATGAGCTGCAGTCCGTGGAGCTGGAGACTGTGACCAACACCACACTGACAAACATCATCCGCCAGCTATCGTCGCTGTCCAAGCACGCCGAGGATGTGTTCGGTGAATTGGCCCGCGATGTGGGCAACATCGGGGACCGGGCCAACTCGCTGCAGGCGCGAATCGATCGCCTGGCCATCAAGGTGACCCAGCTGGACAGTACAGTGGAGGAGGTCCCTCTGACGGATATAACGCGCAAGAAGGCCTTCAAGTCGGCCAAGATATTTGACCAGCAGATCTTCTCGCGCGCCACCATGCCAGCGCCCATGATGGAAACATATGCACAGTGCGACAAACCGCCGCCGCTGGACAAGCTCAATGTCTATCGGGACGATGGCAAGGACGGGCTCAAATTCTACACGGATCCCAATTACTTCTTCGAGCTGTGGCGCCAGGAGATGCTGAAGGACACCGAGCGGGTGATGCACGACAAGGGCAAGAAGCTAAACAGGCCGCGGCAGGAAGGAGGCGCCGGCGGAGCCGCCGGACGTGGAAACAAGAAACAGAAGACCAAGATTCGGGTGCCGCACAATACGCGAGAGCAGCAGCGACAGCGTGCCCTGGTGCATGGCGAGACATTGATGCCCAACAATGTCATCTATCGCACGCCCAACTCCATGGTCAACGAGGAAGCCGGCTACGGAAGTAAGTACTCGCCGATGGGATTGTGGATGGAGGAGCTCCAAGAGCCAAGTACTCAGTGCGCAGCAAATTCGTTAATGGGCCGATGTTGATGCTGCTGATATTGGAAAGTTCGTTTACGCACTGAATATTTGCACTTGTCCATCGCCTTCGAGTGGAATCTGTTTAATTATCAATTATGTCCTGTCTGCCCGTGTAGTTCAGCTAGTCAAAATACAGACTGTGGGCGAGGCTGACATCGATTTGCGGCAAAGCACTCTCGATGCGCACCACCACCAGGTTGTCGGTAATGTCCAGGACGTAGGTACGATGATGGGGCCCTGGCCTTGTAGCTTTCATTCAGCGCCACCCCGCCCGGCCGACATCCCACGAAACAGATGTTTCAGCCATTGCATTCACCTTTTGTATCTCACTTGCTAGTTTTGGATTCGCCCTAAAGACCAAGAAAGCAGAAAATCACTAATATGTTTTATTTCGCCTAGTTTGCAGTTTGCTGCATTAACACCCACATCATCATGAATAGGGAATAGTGAGCAAAAAATAAGCTTTTCTAGGTTGTTTTCAGTCAAGACTTAATGATGTTAACTTATGAACTAACCGATAATGTTCGGTATTTTGTTACGGAGCAAAACACAGCTTGTAAAAAACAGTTTAACGTCTAAGTTATTCTAAATTGAGTCTAGAAAGTCTAGAGAAATAAGCCCTTCACTTGTTTCCCTAGGTTGATTGGTTTACTTTACATAGAACATGAAATGCAGAAAAAAAATGGCAATCAGGAATAATTTTAGCGGTTACATATGAAAAGTAACTATAGTGAGATAACTTATTCAAAGACCAAAACTTAGAAAAACAAAGCTCAAAAAGTTTTTTCTCTTATGTTCAACTTCCACTTGAGATATTAGCCTTATTCAGATCGGGAAATCATATCGTTTTTCAAACGAATTGATCTTAATATACTAATGTTAGTTTCTCAAATTATGGTCAATATGTTCAACTTCATGTTTCGAATTGCGCCGACTTCTTATCACCGCTTAGGACCTTGCTTGCATGTCGTTTGTTATAGTTTTTTGTAATCCTTTTCCGTTGTACTTTGATACGATATTGAATTTGTTAATTATGTATTGGATCAAACACGCATAATCATCTCATTTACAGATACAGTAAAGCCTTATAATATGCTATCGCATTTGGAGAATAACAGTAATGTCACAAAGCAAACCGCCGTTGCGATTGCAGGTTAGACATCCACATCCACACACACCTATAAAAAGCAAGCTCAGTAAAGAGACTATAAGTGTTCTATCACACGCTTCTATCCTACTACTACTACTACTTACCCTAACTAGCAATCCCTTTTGTTTTTGTGCAGAGAATAGTTGAAATCTCGGAATCAATCGAAATCGCGAACTCAATTAATTCGAATGTATTTCTAATACCTTCGTAATAAGTAAGAAATTGTGCCCTTAAACTATTGGACTCTGTTTAATAATCGCGATTGATGATTGGATCCGCAGCAGTTAGTTTCTGTTTGGGATAGACCACCTTTCCTTCTGTTCTGTTGTAGTTCAGTCAATTTCCTTCCGTATCTCCGTCTCTCCAATAGTTCATTGTCACTCTCTGCAGCTTAACTAATTTTCTTTCTGTCGCCACATCTTGTTCTCTTGATGGTTTCTCTAAATTGTGTTCCTGTTCTGTGCCAAATAAGCTTCGATCGGTATATGATGTACATACAAGTATTAAAATTAATATTTGGTAATCTGCACAGGAACTCTTGAATTGATTGTAATTACATGTGTTCATTTTCCCCAAGTGTAATTACACAATCATGATTGGCGTGTTTTTGTCTTTAATTTTAAATGAGATGTGTGTCGTCCTGTAAAAACATCCCTTTAAAACGGCCCACTAACACGTTTCTCATCCGCTTTCTAGATATGGGAGTCTACGAAACTCGCCAGCCTCGACCAAACTCGATCGAATTGCACCGCCCCTACCCATCCGAGCAGATCGATGGCAGCACCTACGATCAGCTCACTCCCCAGATGGCCAATCAGTACGCCGCCACGTTCGGACCCAACGGCGGCGGCCAACAGATGCAGCAGCACATGCAGCAGCATCAACAGCAAATGTATGACACCGGGCTGTATCAGTCGCACGCGCTGTACGGACAGACCGGTGGCCAGGGCGTTATGTCTCCGGAACCCATCTACGGACCAGGCGGCACACCGACGCGCAACAAGCCGCGTCCCTCGCAGCCACCACCGGCTCCGCCGTCGAATGGCAGCGGTGGCGGTACGCCCACAGCCTCTAATGCCAACACGCCGACCCGGGGACGAAGTATGTCGACCAGCCGGGATGCCTTGCCACCGCCACCGCCAGTTCCGGACGTCATTTCGCCCATGTCCGTGATGAACGGCGCCAATAGTAGCGGCAGCCACATGGCGGTTAAGCTGCTGGGCCGGGCAAGCATCAATGCGTCGGGAGGAGCTGGATCTCCGCAGATGACACAAAATAGCATGCAGAATGCGGACATGGTTATGACGCAGTTGGCCAATACGTTCAACAGCATCGGAATGTCGGGTGGTAACCAATTGAACTCACTTAGCGACTTGCCACCGCCGCCACCAGTGCCAGATCAGGTTAGTACCCAAGTTTTGAACTGAATTTTGTGTTTTTAATTCTAACAATATTTTTAGCACTCACCCAAGATGTCGCCACCGAATGCGGCGCCCCCGCCGCCACCACCACCACCACCTGTGGAGGATGGCATGGGACTAGGCAGTGGCAACCAGCACACGATGAGGCCACACCAAATTCTGCCCAAGTCCCTGGTAAACGGCGAAATGCCCATGCCAGGCCAACAAAATGGTGCGCCGCCACACATCGTAGCGGCTAAGAAGATAATGCCTCCATTCCATGATCCACGCAATGATTTGATGAAGGCCATTCGAGATGGTAAGAACAAATTAGGAATATTTAAAGAAAAATCCTCACTCTGCTAACTTCCCTCCATCTAAATTCTAGGCATTACCCTACGAAAGGTAGAAAAGTCGGAGCAAAAGGAGTTTGAACGCAACGCGGCCCCGTTGGATGTGGCCTCAATCTTGGCCAGACGTGTGGCAATTGAGCTATCAGAGTCTGAGGATTCAGATAGCGAAGACGACAGCGAGGGCTGGATGGAGCCAAACGAGACATCGGCTTGATCCCTGATGAACTCGCTGAAGCCGGACATTATACTGAAAAACAAAAAGAAAAAGTAATTCCAAAGAGAATTAATCCATGAGATGGTCTAAGCCAGGCGTGGTATATACAGAATTGGATTACACAAAAGCACCAAAGCTTTTCCACACCACCCTTTATACCATATACACAGCTACACCTAATCCTAATCTAATATCTAAAATCAAAACATTAATACAATTGTATATATATACACCAACGAGTAATTATCGTTACAGTAATCGCTACCATATAGTGAACGCATTTGAATTTGAAGCCCCGACAAGTTCTAAGTAGTTATAATGATGGGCTTCTGTATCATAGTAGTCTCGGTGTTTGGATATTAAATTATATGAATAATCGATATTAGATTAGGATTAGGTGTAGCTGTGTATATGGTATAAAGGGTGGTGTGGAAAAGC